>CAXAOA010000281.1:15000-22500 GCA_963970395.1 Ephialtes manifestator
TACGTTTTTGTGCGTTTGTGTGCGTTTGTGTGCGTCTGTGTGCGTTTGTGTGTGTTTGTGTGTGTTTGTTAGTGCTTGTGTGTGTTTGTGTGTGTTTGTGTTATATTGTGTGCGTTTGTGTCCGTTTGTGTGCGTTTGTATTCGTTTGTGTGCGTTTGGGTTTGTTTGTGTGCGTTTGGGTTTGTTTGTGTGCGTTTGGGTGCGTTTGGGTTTGTTTGTGTATGTTTGTGTGTGTTTGTGTGCGTTTGTGTGTGTTTGTGTGTGATTGTGTGTGATTGTGTGTTTGTGTGTGTTTGTTAGTGTTTGTGTGTGTTTGTTAGTGTTTGTGTGTGTTTGTGTGTGTTTGTGTGTGTTTGTGTGTGTTTGTGTGTGTTTGTGTGTGTTTGTGTGTTTGTGTGTGTTTGTGTGTGTTTGTGTGTGTTTGTGTGTGTTTGTGTGTGTTTGTGTGTGTTTGTGTGTGTTTGTGTGTGTTTGTGTGTGTTTGTGTGTGTTTGTGTGTGTTTGTGTGTGTTTGTGTGTGTTTGTGTGTGTTTGTGTGTGTTGGTGTGTGTTTGTGTGTGTTTGTGTGTGTTTGTGTGTGTTTGTGTGTGTTTGTGTGTGTTTGTGTGTGTTTGTGTGTGTTTGTGTGTGTTTGTGTGTGTTTATGTGTGTTTGTGTATGTTTGTGTGTGTTTGTGTGTATTTGTGTGTATTTGTGTGTGTTTTTGTGTGTTTGTGTTTGTGTGTGTTTGTGTGTGTCTGTGTGTGTTTGTGTGTGTTTGTGTGTGTTTGTGTGTGTTTGTGTGTGTTTGTGTGTGTTTGTGTGTGTTTGTGTGTGTTTGTGTGTGTTTGTGTGTGTTTGTGTGTGTTTGTGTGTGTTTGTGTGTGTTTGTGTGTGTTTGTGTGTGTTTGTGTGTGTTTGTGTGTGTTTGTGTGTGTTTGTGTGTGTTTGTGTGTGTTTGTGTGTGTTTGTGTGTGTCTGTGTGTGTTTGTGTGTGTTTGTGTGTGTTTGTGTGTGTTTGTGTGTGTTTGTGTGTGTTTGTGTGTATTTGTGTGTGTTTGTGTGTGTTTGTGTGTGTTTGTGTGTGTTTGTGTGTGTTTGTGTGTGTTTGTGTGTGTTTGTGTGTGTTTGTGTGTGTTTGTGTATGTTTGTGTATGTTTGTGTGTGTTTGTGTGTGTTTGTGTGTGTTTGTGTGTGTTTGTGTGTGTTTGTGTGTGTTTGTGTGTGTTTGTGTGTGTTTGTGTGTGTTTGTGTGTGTTTGTGTGTGTTTGTGTGTGTTTATGTGTGTTTGTGTGTGTTTGTGTGTGTTTGTGTGTGTTTGTGTGTGTTTGTGTGTATCTGTGTGTGTCTGTGCGTGTCTGTGTGTCTGTGTGTGTCTGTGCGTGTCTGTGTGTCTCTGTGTGTCTGTGTCTGCTTGTGTCTATTTGTGTCTGTTTGTGTGTGTTTGTGTGTGTTTGTGTGTGTTTGTGTGTGTTTGTGTGTGTTTGTGTGTTTTTGTGTGTGTTTGTGTCTGTGTGTCTGTGTCTGTTTGTATCTGTTTGTGTGTGGCAGTGTGTATTTGTGTGTGTCTGTGTGCGTTTGTGTGTGTTTGTGTGTGTTTGTGTGTGTTTGTGTGTGTTTGTGTGTGTTTGTATGTGTCTGTGTGTGTTTGTGTGTGTTTGTGTGTGTTTGTGTGTGTTTGTGTGTGTTTGTGTGTGTTTGTGTGTGTTTGTGTGTGTTTGTGTGTGTTTGTGTGTGTTTGTGTGTGTTTGTGTGTGTTTGTGTGTGTTTGTGTGTGTTTGTGTGTGTTTGTGTGTGTTTGTGTGTGTTTGTGTGTGTTTGTGTGTGTTTGTGTGTGTTTGTGTGTGTTTGTGTGTGTTTGTGTGTGTTTGTGTGTGTTTGTGTGTGTCTGTGTGTGTCTGTGTGTGTTTGTGTGTGTTTGTGTGTGTTTGTGTGTGTTTGTGTGTGTGTGTGTTTGTGTGTGTTTGTGTGTGTTTGTGTGTGTTTGTGTGTGTTTGTGTGTGTTTGTGTGTGTTTGTGTGTATTTGTGTGTGTTTGTGTGTGTTTGTGTGTGTTTGTGTGTGTTTGTGTGTGTTTGTGTGTGTTTGTGTTTGTTTGTGTGTGTTTGCGTGTGTTTGTGTGTGTCTGTGTGTGTTTGTGTGTGTTTGTGTGTGTTTGTGTGTGTTTGTGTGTGTTTGTGTGTGTTTGTGTGTGTTTGTGTGTGTTTGTGTGTGTTTGTGTGTGTTTGTGTGTGTTTGTGTGTATTTGTGTATGTTGCTTTCTGTTTGTCTGTGTGCGTTTGTGTACGTTTTTGTGCGTTTGTGTGCGTTTGTGTGCGTCTGTGTGCGTTTGTGTGTGTTTGTGTGTGTTTGTTAGTGCTTGTGTGTGTTTGTGTGTGTTTGTGTTATATTGTGTGCGTTTGTGTCCGTTTGTGTGCGTTTGTATTCGTTTGTGTGCGTTTGGGTTTGTTTGTGTGCGTTTGGGTTTGTTTGTGTGCGTTTGGGTGCGTTTGGGTTTGTTTGTGTATGTTTGTGTGTGTTTGTGTGCGTTTGTGTGTGTTTGTGTGTGATTGTGTGTGATTGTGTGTTTGTGTGTGTTTGTTAGTGTTTGTGTGTGTTTGTTAGTGTTTGTGTGTGTTTGTGTGTGTTTGTGTGTGTTTGTGTGTGTTTGTGTGTGTTTGTGTGTTTGTGTGTGTTTGTGTGTGTTTGTGTGTGTTTGTGTGTGTTTGTGTGTGTTTGTGTGTGTTTGTGTGTGTTTGTGTGTGTTTGTGTGTGTTTGTGTGTGTTTGTGTGTGTTTGTGTGTGTTTGTGTGTGTTTGTGTGTGTTTGTGTGTGTTTGCGTGTGTTTGTGTGTGTTTGTATGTGTTTGTGTGTGTTTGTGTGTGTTTGTGTGTGTTTGTGTTTGTTTGTGTGTGTTTGTGTGTGTTTGTGTGTGTCTGTGTGTGTTTGTGTGTGTCTGTGTGTGTTTGTGTGTGTTTGTGTGTGTTTGTGTGTGTTTGTGTGTGTTTGTGGGTGTTTGTGTGTGTTTGTGTGTGGTTGTGTGTGTTTGTGTGTGTTTGTGTGTGTTTGTGTGTGTTTGTGTGTGTTTGTGTGTGTTTGTGTGTGTTTGTGTGTGTTTGTGTGTGTTTGTGTGTGTTTGTGTGTGTTTGTGGGTGTTTGTGTGTGTTTGTGTGTGTTTGTGTTTGTTTGTGTGTGTTTGTGTGTTTTTGTGTGTGTCTGTGTGTGTTTGTGTGTGTTTGTGTGTGTTTGTGTGTGTTTGTGTGTGTTTGTGTGTGTTTGTGTGTGTTTGTGTGTGTTTGTGTGTGTTTGTGTGTGTTTGTGTGTGTTTGTGTGTGTTTGTGTGTGTTTGTGTGTGTTTGTGTGTGTTTGTGTGTGTTTGTGTGTGTTTGTGTATGTTTGTGTGTGTTTGTGTGTGTTTGTGTGTGTTTGTGTGTGTTTGTGTGTGTTTGTGTGTGTTTTTGTGTGTTTGTGTGTGTTTGTGTGTGTTTGTGTGTGTTTGTGTGTGTTTGTGTGTGTTTGTGTGTGTTTGTGTGTGTTTGTGTGTGTTTGTGTGTGTTTGTGTGTGTTTGTGTGTGTTTGTGTGTGTTTGTGTGTGTTTGTGTGTGTTTGTGTGTGTTTGTGTGTGTTTGTGTGTGTTTGTGTGTGTTTGTGTGTGTTTGTGTGTGTTTGTGTGTGTTTGTGTGTGTTTGTGTGTGTTTGTGTGTGTTTGTGTGTGTTTGTGTGTGTTTATGTGTGTTTGTGTGTGTTTGTGTGTGTTTGTGTGTGTTTGTGTGTGTTTGTGTGTATCTGTGTGTGTCTGTGCGTGTCTGTGTGTCTGTGTGTGTCTGTGCGTGTCTGTGTGTCTCTGTGTGTCTGTGTCTGCTTGTGTCTATTTGTGTCTGTTTGTGTGTGTTTGTGTGTGTTTGTGTGTGTGTTTGTGTGTGTTTGTGTGTGTTTGTGTGTTTTTGTGTGTGTTTGTGTCTGTGTCTGTTTGTATCTGTTTGTGTGTGTCAGTGTGTATTTGTGTGTGTCTGTGTGCGTTTGTGTGTGTTTGTGTGTGTTTGTGTGTGTTTGTGTGTGTTTGTGTGTGTTTGTATGTGTTTGTGTGTGTTTGTGTGTGTTTGTGTGTGTTTGTGTGTGTTTGTGTGTGTTTGTGTGTGTTTGTGTGTGTTTGTGTGTGTTTGTGTGTGTTTGTGTGTGTTTGTGTGTGTTTGTGTGTGTTTGTGTGTGTTTGTGTGTGTTTGTGTGTGTTCGTGTGTGTTTGTGTGTGTTTGTGTGTGTCTGTGTGTGTCTGTGTGTGTTTGTGTGTGTTTGTGTGTGTTTGTGTGTGTTTGTGTGTGTGTGTGTGTTTGTGTGTGTTTGTGTGTGTTTGTGTGTGTTTGTGTGTGTTTGTGTGTGTTTGTGTGTGTTTGTGTGTATTTGTGTGTGTTTGTGTGTGTTTGTGTGTGTTTGTGTGTGTTTGTGTGTGTTTGTGTGTGTTTGTGTTTGTTTGTGTGTGTTTGTGTGTGTTTGTGTGTGTCTGTGTGTGTTTGTGTGTGTTTGTGTGTGTTTGTGTGTGTTTGTGTGTGTTTGTGTGTGTTTGTGTGTGTTTGTGTGTGTTTGTGTGTGTTTGTGTGTGTTTGTGTGTGTTTGTGTGTATTTGTGTATGTTGCTTTCTGTTTGTCTGTGTGCGTTTGTGTACGTTTTTGTGCGTTTGTGTGCGTTTGTGTGCGTTTGTGTGCGTCTGTGTGCGTTTGTGTGTGTTTGTGTGTGTTTGTTAGTGCTTGTGTGTGTTTGTGTGTGTTTGTGTTATATTGTGTGCGTTTGTATTCGTTTGTGTGCGTTTGGGTTTGTTTGTGTGCGTTTGGGTTTGTTTGTGTGCGTTTGGGTGCGTTTGGGTTTGTTTGTGTATGTTTGTGTGTGTTTGTGTGCGTTTGTGTGTGTTTGTGTGTGATTGTGTGTGATTGTGTGTTTGTGTGTGTTTGTTAGTGTTTGTGTGTGTTTGTTAGTGTTTGTGTGTGTTTGTGTGTGTTTGTGTGTGTTTGTGTGTGTTTGTGTGTGTTTGTGTGTTTGTGTGTGTTTGTGTGTGTTTGTGTGTGTTTGTGTGTGTTTGTGTGTGTTTGTGTGTGTTTGTGTGTGTTTGTGTGTGTTTGTGTGTGTTTGTGTGTGTTTGTGTGTGTTTGTGTGTGTTTGTGTGTGTTTGTGTGTGTTTGTATGTGTTTGTGTGTGTTTGTGTGTGTTTGTGTTTGTTTGTGTGTGTTTGTGTGTGTTTGTGTGTGTCTGTGTGTGTTTGTGTGTGTCTGTGTGTGTTTGTGTGTGTTTGTGTGTGTTTGTGTGTGTTTGTGTGTGTTTGTGTGTGTTTGTGGGTGTTTGTGTGTGTTTGTGTGTGGTTGTGTGTGTTTGTGTGTGTTTGTGTGTGTTTGTGTGTGTTTGTGTGTGTTTGTGTGTGTTTGTGTGTGTTTGTGTGTGTTTGTGTGTGTTTGTGTGTGTTTGTGTGTGTTTGTGGGTGTTTGTGTGTGTTTGTGTGTGTTTGTGTTTGTTTGTGTGTGTTTGTGTGTTTTTGTGTGTGTCTGTGTGTGTTTGTGTGTGTTTGTGTGTGTTTGTGTGTGTTTGTGTGTGTTTGTGTGTGTTTGTGTGTGTTTGTGTGTGTTTGTGTGTGTTTGTGTGTGTTTGTGTGTGTTTGTGTGTGTTTGTGTGTGTTTGTGTATGTTTGTGTGTGTTTGTGTGTGTTTGTGTGTGTTTGTGTATGTTTGTGTGTGTTTGTGTGTGTTTGTGTGTGTTTGTGTGTGTTTGTGTGTGTTTGTGTGTGTTTTTGTGTGTTTGTGTGTGTTTGTGTGTGTTTGTGTGTGTTTGTGTGTGTTTGTGTGTGTTTGTGTGTGTTTGTGTGTGTTTGTGTGTGTTTGTGTGTGTTTGTGTGTGTGTGTGTGTGTTTGTGTGTGTTTGTGTGTGTTTGTGTGTGTTTGTGTGTGTTTGTGTGTGTTTGTGTGTGTTTGTGTGTGTTTGTGTGTGTTTGTGTGTGTTTGTGTGTGTTTGTGTGTGTTTGTGTGTGTTTGCGTGGGTTTGTGTGTGTTTGTGTGTGTTTGTGTGTGTTTGTATGTGTTTGTGTGTATTTGTGTGTGTTTGTGTGTGTTTGTGTGTGTTTGTGTGTGCTTGTGTGTATTTGTGTGTTTTTGTGTGTGTTTGTGTAGGTTTGTGTGTGTTTGTGAGTTTTTGTGTGTGTTAGTGTGTGTTTGTGTATGTTTGTGTGTGTTTGTGACTTTTTGTGAGTTTTTGTGAGTTTTTGTGTGTGTTTGTGTGTGTTTGTGTGTGTTTGTGTGTTTGTGTGTGTTTGTGTGTGTGTGTGTGTGTGTGTTTGTCTGTGTGTGTGTGTGTCTGTGTGTGTCTGTGTGTGTCTGTGTGTGTCTGTGTGTGTCTGTGGGTGTCTGTGTCTGTTTGTGTGTGTTTGTGTCTGTTTATGTGTGTTTGTGTGTGTTTGTGTGTGTTTGTGTGTGTTTTTGTGTGTTTATGTGTGTTTGTGTGTGTTTGTGTGTGTTTGTGTGTGTTTGTGTGTGTTTGTGTGTGTCTGTGTGTGTCTGTGCGTGTCTGTGTGTCTGTGTGTGTCTGTGCGTGTCTGTGTGTCTCTGTGTGTCTGTGTCTGCTTGTGTCTATTTGTGTGTGTTTGTGTGTGTTCGTGTGCTTTTGTTTGTGTTTGTATGTGTTTGTATGTGTTTGTGTGTGTTTGTGTGTGTTTGTGTGTGTTTGTGTGTGTTTGTGTGTGTTTGTGTGTGTTTGTGTTTGTTTGTGTGTGTTTGTGTGCGTGTCTATGTGTGTCTGTGTGTCTGTGTGTGTCTGTGCGTGTCTGTGTGTGTGTGTGTGTGTGTGTCTGCTTGTGTCTATTTGTGTGTGTTTGTGTGTGTTTGTGTGTGTTTGTGTGTGTTTGTGTGTGTTTGTGTGTGTTTGTGTGTGTTTGTGTGTGTTTGTGTTTGTGTGTGTTTTTGTGTATGTTTGTGTGTGTTTGTGTGTGTTTATGTGTGTTTGTGTGTGTTTGTGTGTGTTTGTGTGTGTTTGTGTGTGTTTGTGTGTGTTTGTGTGTGTTTGTGTGTGTTTGTGTGTGTTTGTGTGTGTTTGTGTGTGTTTGTGTGTGTTTGTGTGTGTTTGTGTGTGTTTGTGTGCGTTTGTGTGCGTTTGTGTGTGTTTGTGTGTGTTTGTGTGTGTTTGTGTGTGTTTGTGTGTGTTTGTGTGTGTTTGTGTGTGTTTGTGTGTGTTTGTGTGTGTTTGTGTGTGTTTGTGTGTGTTTGTGTGTGTTTGTGTGTGTTTGTGTGTGTTTGTGTGTGTTTGTGTGTGTTTGTGTGTGTTTGTGTGTGTTTGTGTGTGTTTGTGTGTGTTTGTGTGTGTTTGTGTGTGTTTGTGTGTGTTTGTGTGTGTTTGTGTGTGTTTGTGTGTGTTTGTGTGTGTTTGTGTGTGTTTGTGTGTGTTTGTGTGTGTTTGTGTGTGTTTGTGTGTGTTTGTGTGTGTTTGTGTGTGTTTGTGTGTGTTTGTGTGTGTTTGTGTGTGTTTGTGTGTGTTTGTGTGTGTTTGTGTGTGTTTGTGTGTGTTTGTGTGTGTT
>CAXAOA010000283.1:0-52500 GCA_963970395.1 Ephialtes manifestator
GCCTACAGAGTAGCACCTGTTAATAACTTTCTACATAGCCTCTTTAATCAAGTGGATGTGTTTTTTAATCAAAAACTCGTTGCACCACCCAATAATGCTTATGCTTATCGAGCGTATATTGAAACATTATTAAATTATGGGCCTGCTGCAAAAGCGTCTCATCTCACGACCGCTTTATGGTATACCGACGACTCAGGTACTTTTGAGACAATGCCTGGCTCGAAAACTAACCCAACTAATACCGGCCAAGAGATAAGATCAAAGTATATTAGAGGCGGAAAAACCCTGGATATGCTTGGACATCTACATTGCGATGTATTTAACCAGGATAAATTTTTGATAAACGGTGTAGAAGTACGCCTACGACTCGTACGCTCAAAAGACGACTTTTGTCTTATGGAGGCACCAATACAAGGACTCACGCATAAAGTGAAAATTAACGATGTGACTCTACTTGTGCGACGAGCTAAAATTAGTCCTGGTGTACTGATAGCACATGCTAAAACTCTAGCTAAAACTACAGCAAAGTACCCCATAACACGCGTAGAAGTGAAATCCTTCACTATGCATAGTGGAATAATCGGTGATACACTGGATAATGTTATTCTTGGACAATTACCGAAACGCATAATACTCGGTTTTGTATATAACAAGGCCTTCAACGGTGACAAAACGCTGAATCCCTTCAATTTCCAACATCATTCAATAAACTTCCTTTCGCTCTACGTGGACGGCCAACAGATACCTGGAAAACCCCTTCAACCTGAGTTTGGCGGTAACGAAACGTGGGTTCAGAGCTACCATACACTCTTCTCCGGTACAGGTATACACTTTCAAAACGACGGAATCGATATTTCACGCGAGGCATACGCTAAAGGCTATTGTCTTTTTGCCTTTGACCTAACGCCCGATTTATCAGCAGATTGCTATACACACTGGAATCTCGTGAGACACGGTAGTGTGCGAATAGAAGTACGCTTCGCCAAAGCTCTCAGCTCTACAATAAATTGCATCGTTTATGCCGAATACGATAATGTCATCGAGATCGACTCGGCTCGTCAGGTTATAACCGATTTTAGCGCCTAAACGTCAAACTACTGCAACTCTATCCCCACTACCCACTCTATAAAAACAACGCATCACATATGCTACGCGGAGAGGGCGCTTAACGCTCTGAACAGTATTTAAACCCCACCGTCTAACCATATTCTACAACAGTTTATCTCAAACCTTGAGCATGGACGCTATAGTAGATATTCAAGCCCTATACGGAAAACAAGGCGAGTTCCTACCTAAGGAAGTCGCCGTGACAACGCTACAAGGTGATAATATTGGTCACTGGGTGATCGAAGCACCTTACGAGTTTGGCAGTTTACCCGAAGAAATACGTGGAAGCAATAATCAACTAACGTGCTTTCATCATGGTATCGAGTGGGTTGACGGTGATACACCATTGTCAAAAGTATACGCTAACCTAAGAGTCATGTGTCGTTACGCACTTCGTATATACACATGTGGTGCACAAAAAGCGGAAATACTACGTGATGTACTGGGTCGCGACATTGTAAATCTAGAGGAATACGAAGGACCCACCTTCAAAAATATGCCACCCCACGACACATGGTGTATTTATCACGGCGTTGCGAGGGAAGATTCCGCAAAATGCGCATTAAATGACGTGGGAAAAATTAAACGTTTTCTTCAAACGCAACTTTTGGACTCAACGAATCCCATTTATTCGGAACCCGTTGGCGCAACGCCTAAGAAAAATCGACCACTTGACAACGTGAGAAAATCCCTTCACAGCGAGATCTCAACTGATACCAATCACCCGGCCTCCAACCAGATGGGTATAGACGAACTACCTGTAACAGGTGTCACCAGTTCCTCATCGAACACCTGTGACAGCACAGTACCTGCCGAGGACATAGTAGCCCTTTACCGATCCAAGGCACAGTCACCCCCTCCTCCACCAAGACCAAAACGACAGCCAACACCTAACACACCTCGTAGCAGCCATCATCATCATCATCATCAGCAACATTATCGTAGACGTCGCCCCCCTTCTGGACGAGAGGAGAGCCTATATAATGAACAGCCTAGAAGTACTTCAAGCACTACAGCATGTACGAGCCCAGACGAGAGGAGTCTTTCCAGCCGATCGTATCCCGAGTCGCTGGTCTAGACCCACTGCAATCGTCGCCAACACCGACGATCATACAAAACCTGGAACACACTGGGTCGCCTTCTACGTCGACATCAATGGCCGAGGTGTCTTTTTCGACAGCTACGGGCTGCCCCCACTCGTCAACAGACACCATAACCGTCTACGTAGAAACACCACATCTTACATATGGAACACTAAACCACTACAATTAATCAAGTCTAAAGGGTGCGGAGAATATTGCATTATGTTTCTTGATTATATGTCTCGTGGTTTTAGCTTACCTGCTTTTTCTCGGCTATTCTCGACAAATAAAGTGAAAAACGACGCTATTGTACGACGATACTACAAAAAATTAAAACATGTAAAACGTAAAAGCCGTTATGATAAAAAGCGACGACCTAGTGTACTTGAGGGGTCCGGCAATACATGTACAACACCCTGTATACAAACATGCTCAGCCCGTTTCGGCTGCCATCTGTGAAAATTCAAAATAAACAAACAAATAAAAATTTACATTGTGTTATTTTTTATACATCCCTACCATCGACACTACCACCTCCACCATCATCTTTACCACCTCCAATGTCCTCAAAAGTGTATAAAAGCAGAGACTCAGAGCTCGATCAAACACACTCGTGAAAAAACCGTAGTAACTTCAACAGCAAAATGGAAGTCATCAACGGAATACTCGTGATCGACTGCAGTAAAGATCCGTGGGAACTCACCAGAGAGGAACTAGAATATATTCCAAAACCTCTACTACTGAGATACTGGGCAGATTCCATTCATTATATTTGGAATAAACTACCCGAACACATTCAAATGGATCCCGAGGTTGCATCATATCAACTCTGCAAAGTACACTGGACTTCGCCGGATCTATACTCACCAATCGATGGCTATCCCCCCACCAAGAGGGAATGTACCGACTGCCAAATACGCGACGATTTCAACGGCGACTATTCAGCCACGAGACCACCTACACCATCCACACGTCAACCACTATTACCACCCAAGACTTCTCTAGCACTTACTAAATCAGCTCGCACAACAGATGTTTAAAAATATTTTCAAAAATGTTCACTTCGACAAATATTCAACAATAAAAAAAAAAAATATTTTCAACGACTCACTCTTTTTCATTTTTTACCACTTACCGATATTACAGTTAACCTATACCAAGAAATTGACTTTACCGACTGTAGGCAGAGGACATCAACCTTACCGACCACCGGAGGAGCGTCGATTCTACCCGTTTTGACTCGCTGAAAATACCGACCTTACCGACCGCTGGAGGATCACCAATTCTAATCATCCTGACGCGCCAAAAAAATTTCCACTAGCCAAAACTAACAGCCAATCACAACTCAGGGAATCTCACCAAACCAATCACAGCTCGGGGAATTCCCCTAGGACCAATCACAGCTCAGGGAATATCACTAATATCTGTCCCCGGCCTCTCATTGGCTCCCTATATTGTACTCACCCCCTCCATAGCGGGGAGAGGGCCCCGAGACAGACACTCGAAGGGGTGGGGGCTGGCGCCAGACATACGGAGAGGAGTGGGGGTACTGTCTCCCTATACCTGTACCTTACTACTACCAACAGCTTCATCATTATCACCAGCATCATCATCACCAGTATCATCACCACCACCATGATCATCATCAGTATCATCATCCTTATCGGAGTCTCAGGTTAGTTGTGCATCAGCGGTTCAGATAGGTTGTGGTAGTACGCGACTCGGTAATAGCGATACCTTCGGCTCGGGTAGCAGTGAAAAAAATAGTATCGTTGATACAAACGTAGAGTCAGGTAGAAATTCAGAAAACGTCTTATCCGACGATGTTGCGACGATAAAACCCGCGGGCGAAAGATTCACCGTTATAGGCAGTGCTCGCGATGTATATTCACGTCGTTTTAAAGTTTTGTCACGTCAGACGGATCTGATGTTAATACCACCATCCGAGTCCGTAAACCCCGTCACATGGGTGCATAACGCAGTTCGCGACATCCACCATCATTTTGTGAAAGACCGCGATCAAGCAGATTTGATAGGAATCGGCTTTCAAACGGCTGATATGGTTGACGGTGCAGCCGGTATATCGATCAGACCGATTTCACTCTTCGAACCTGATCAGCTATGGAATTTAATGTGTAGCGTGAATCAGAGTTCGCGAGTGCTCTCGGCTACGGATACCCTCCGCTTCACCGTCACATACGTGGAAGCCCCGAATGGTGGTGGGATTCGCGTTCCCATGTTAAAAAGTAAATCGCTCGTTCGTGTTGGTCAAGACGATAATTTATGTTTTCCGCGATCCGTAGTAGTTGCACGCGAAAATAACAAATTAAAGAACAACCGGAGTAAAGAGCAATTAGCTGCGTGGAACCGCTATCGTCACGTGTCTTCGTCCGCTCAACGGCAAGAAGCACGTAAGCTTGTCAAAAAGGCCCGTGTTATAGTATCCGAAGAAAGCTGAGGTATACCACAAATACGAGCCTTTCAAGATTATTATATCTCGTTGCGCGTTGCTATCGTTGTTTACGACTGGGAAACGCTAGGTCGGGGTGCAGCACCGATTTTTGATGGGCGCTCGTGTTTCGACGATGCGGCAAATATAGAGATTGTTAATATAGCGTATTGTAGTGTGTTGAAATACTACTCGCCTATTACGAATTTACTTGGTGCCGCAGGTGGACGGAATTATTGCATACCCTGTAATAAATCCTTCCGCCGCGAGGGTCAGCATCAATGTTCGAGTAGCTGCCCCCGATGCTTAAGCGTGCCACCCTGTGTCGCAGACACTGACCGCTCTGCGGCGGTTGAGCCTCTAGCTGGAGGCCCAGTGCCTGCGGAACAGGACAATAAAGTCATTAGCAACGATAGCGAGGATGAGCAACGAGCGTGTGACGAGTGTGGTAGGGTATTTTATAACACGGCTTGTTTCGAGAATCACTGGAAGCCGCGATCAAACCGTCAAGAGGGCGATACGCGTACACGAACATCGGTGTGCGAGAGTTTATGCGTGTGTGGGATTTACGGTCAAATGATCCGCGGGCTTAATAATGCTCACAAGTGCGGTGTAGTTTATTGCCAAACATGCAAAAATCTACACGGCTCTAATGAGCATTGTTATATGGAGGTGGCGAAACCGCGTGTCGCGGTAAAATAAAAAAACGGGGAACAAGTGCATCCGGATACGCTCTTTATTTTTTACGATTTTGAAACACGGCAGGATGATAGTTTTAGCGAGGGTGACGTAAACGTCGACAAAGCGCGCGAGCATGTTGTGACGCTTGGTGTGGCGCAACACCTTTGCACAATTTGTTTAGAATTGGGCGATGCAAAGCCCGAGGGAGTTTGCCGTTGGTGCGGGGTGTGTGAACACGTGTTCGCAAAAGACTCCGTATCAGAGTTGGTGGATCTTTCCGTGCGACGAGACACGAAATTTCGCAATATAGTGTGTATCGCTCATAATGCTAAGTCGTTCGATGCACAGTTTATATTGAGAAATATAGTTAATCATCTCACAGACATGCCTAAGCCGAGCATAATTTTAACTGGAAATTCGATAATTTCATTGCGCATTGGGCGCACTGTTTTTATCGACAGTTTAAATTATTTTTATATGCGCCTGGCTGATCTACCGAAAGCTTTCGAGTTCGACGAAAAAATCGGGAAAGGTTACTTTCCCCATCTTTCCAATACGAAAAACGTGGATGGTCACGCCAACGGTCCTCTACCCGCCGCTGAATACTATTCACCCGACACGATGAGCACGGGTGAACGCGAAAAATTTTACGGATGGTACGCCGAGCAAGTTCGGGAAAACAAAACGTTCAATTTTCACGAGGAAATCGTGAAATACTGTAAAATGGATGTGGAAATTCTCCGTCGAGCTTGCCGCCAATTTCGTACAATATTTCTCGAGACGGGTAACGTTTGCCCCTTCACCGAGGCTGTGACGATAGCCTCCGCCTGCTCACTCGTGTACCGCCGCAACTTTCTTAGTCCTAAAACAATAGGTGTTATACCTGCCGGTGGGTATAGACGCTCGGGAGCGCATTCGCAGCAAGCCATCGACTGGCTCCTTTGGGTTGAACGAGAGGTAGGTCGGGATATAATCCAGCCGGCACGCGCCCGCGAGTACCGTTTACCCGAAGGACCACGCGTCGACGGTTATCTGGAGTACGATAATCGACGCATAGTGTACCAATATCACGGCTGCTATTGGCACGGTTGCGTCACCTATTTCCCGAACAATCGAGCACGTAGCGTAGCAACGGAAAATAGCAGCTTCGATGCACGGTTCACACGTACATTGGCAACAAGTGCGAAGATACGCTCTCACGGCTACGAGTTGGTAGAGATGTGGGAGTGTAAATTCGCGGAGATGCGTAAGAGTGATCCGAGCATCGGAGCGTTTTTAAATAGCCACCCGCGACGCTTGACCGCGTGTCTAAACCCTCGCGACGGTTTTTATGGCGGTCACACAGGTAATACGGTGACGGCCTACAACGTTTCACCCGGTGAGAAAATATCGTACATCGACATCTGCTCGCTCTACCCGTATATTTCAAAAACGGGGAGATTCCCCGTAGGCCACCCAACTATATACGTGGGATCAGAGTGCGACGCTCTATTTAACGGCTCGTACGAGTCGATAGGTAGAACTATCAATGGCATGATTAAATGTACGATACTTTCGCCGCGTGACCTGTTCCATCCCGTACTGCCCGTACGAGCTCGCGGAAAATTGCTTTTTGCTCTTTGCCGCAAATGTACGGAACTCGAGGTACAAGAAGATTGTCCGCACGACGACGCGAACGATCGTTGCTTGCCGGGTACGTGGGTAACAGACGAGGTGTGTAAGGTAATAGAAGTCGGCTACGTGATAATTAAAATCGAAAACATCTGGGCGTATAAAACGACTCAATATAATCCCGAGACACGCGAAGGTGGACTTTTCGCGGCCTATGTTGATACGTTTTTAAAAATCAAGCAGGAGGCAAGCGGACCGCCGCAACATTGTGTGGATAAGGCGTCTTGCGAAAAATATATTAACGATTACGCTCAAGCCGAAGGTATCGCTTTAGACATCGAGAAGCTCCAGAAAAATCCCGGTCTACGTTCGGTGGCTAAACTTTGCCTCAACTCGTTTTGGGGAAAGTTTGGTCAACGGGATAACCTCACGCGCACAGAAATCGTGACAGACCGGGAGAAATTACTGGCACTGCTTTACGACAACGAAAAGGAGGTAAAAAGACTGCTTCTGGTAAACGACGATGTTATGTATGTTAATTGGCAATCGCGGGCCGAGGCAGTTGTAGCTAATCCCCTCATCAATGTAGTTATAGCGGCATTCACTACAGCTCTGGCTCGCCTGAAACTGTATAGTTATCTTGAGCGTTTAGATCGCCGAGTCTTGTATTACCATACTGCCTCGGTTATCTACAAGAGCTCTGGTTTGTCCGACGAATGGGTACCACCGTTAGGCGATCTTCTTGGTGATATGACCGACGAACTGTCGTGCGACGGGAAGAACGCCTATATAAACTCGTTCGTTTCGGGAGGCTCAAAATTTTATGGCTATACAGTGGTCACAAGCGAGGAGCCGGCGAATGTGGTAAAAACGGTATGCAAGGTGAAGGGACTCAGCCTGAACTATGCGAACTCGCGTCTCATCAATTTCAAGTCAATCAGGGAGCTTATTTTAAGCGATCTGCCATGCGAAAATCATCAGTCTATTTCCCTTCGTTTCCCGTCGATACAAAGAACCGCGATGCACAACGTAATTACTCGCACGGTTTCCAAAACCTGCCGTGTTGTGTATCGCAAACGGCGACACATAAAACACGATCTTTCGCTGCCGTTTGGGTTCAAATTAGGTTAAATCCGAAACAACAATAGCTTTTAACACTTTATTATTATTATTGTGTTTTTTTTTTACCGTAAAATGCCCGACCGGCCCCGTAGGGCTCCGACTCACCTACAGGACGGGCGGGTTAATAATAATAATAATTATTATTATTATTATTAATAATAATTAATAATAATAATAATAATAATAATAATAATAATAATAATAATTATTATTATTATTATTATTATTATTATTATTATTATTATTATTGTGTATTTTTTTGCTTCGTAAAATGCCCGACCGGCCCCGTAGGGCTCCGACTCACCTACAGGACGGGCAGGTTAATAAAAATAATTCTGCCTGACTGCTCCTCCAACCCGGAGGTAAGCAGTCAGGTCAGTTCAGAATCGTGTGACCTAAGTAGATGGAGCGAACCCAGAATGACCGCCTTCTGCATTCGACCCGCAAGTGAGCCGGCTTTCTGCCGACAGGCGGGGATGATCTTAATGTTCGTGACAAACGACGGCTTCATTCCGCCGAGAACGCCGATTATGAGGACCACCAGCTTGACCGTGTACCCTCGGTATAGCCCGCGAAGCTCGAAAAGGAGATCCTGATATTTCGTCCGCTTGCCGTCTTCTTTAATAGCGATGTTAGACTCGCCCGGAGCCGAGAACTCGATGACAAAGATCGTATGTATCTCGTGGTCGAAGACGACAATGTCAGGTTTATTGGCTGTTATTTGCCTGACAGTGGGAAATGAATAATTCCAGTAAATACGGCACTTCTCATTTCCCACGACGAACTCAATATCTCCAGGGACGTAGGGCAGCAGTGGCGTCTCGTCTACCCCGTAAGAGTGTCGAAGCTGGTAGTACAACACTCTTAGGGCCGCATTATGGCGATGGATATAGCCAGAGACCGCATAGTTGGGACATGCAGATAGTATGTGCATGAGTATCTCTGGCGATCGTTTGCAGGCCCTGCACCCTGTGGCAGGGACCTGCATACCCATAACCTGGCTCTGGTAGACGAGCGTGTTAATTGCGCCATCCTGGCAGGCAATGATGAATCCCTCGATCTCAGACATCAGACCAGCTGACTGTAAGAATGTAAAAGTCAGCCGAGCAGACAAGTCCATGCTGTCGATGTGCCGAAAGAACACTCCGTGCATGGCTTTGCCCACGTGCCGCTCGAGCAGGGTATTATGCTCGGCGGCTCTGATGGTGCTCCTACGCCGGGACAGTTCCAGGTCGACGATGGAATTAATCGACCTTCTGCCGCCCCGACCAACACGAAATTCCAAACCGAGGTTTTCTGCCGCCTTCTCTGCCGCCCTGTATAAAAACGCCCCAACCCCCGTCCTTTCATGATCATTCACGAAGGACAGGAGAGGATTCGCACTTCCGATTACGTCGCAAGCTACACCGAGGACCAAACGATCATGCATGAATTATTATTTGTAACGTTTCGCAATTCCGCGTTAATGTTTATTCCACTTTTATATGTCAGTGTCGTATGGAAATCGCTTTTGTTGTCAGTTTGTGTTACGCTACTCGTCACACGCTGATCGTGTGAGATGCGGTGGGTTCGTGCACGGGGCCTGATCGATCTTGAATTAGTGTTGTTATTGTTTTTTATGAGTGAGGAGAAGAAAAGAAAGCGAAAATCTTCATGGTTTGGTAAAAATTGCCTCAGAGCGTGTTTTCCTCTCACTGTCCAAGGACGAGAGTTAGATGCCAACCTACATCCTTTTTTTAGCTCATCATTGTGCCGTGAGTTGTGGAGAATACGCACAATGGTATTAGTACCTGATACGCTCCTGGAGCTCGTACTCAGGGTACTAACGGGTTGCCTTATATCTAAGTGAAATTTAAGCACACGGATTTCTCCGGATTTACAGTAATGATTCTACGATTTAATTTATACAAATGCTGTTTTATGGGGGGATCGCGCTTATCTTACGATCCTTAAAACTACGTACACGGGGGATACCCGAAATTCAGGCCGAAAATGTGATTTTAATAATTAAACGAAAAGAAAATTTGGAACTCTGCGGATTCGTGGGCTATTTCGGGCGTTTTTAACCTACGAAGGAGTCCTCATAGTGCTTCTATTTTGGTGAATACTTGTTTTAACCGCAAGAAGCTATTATAATCATAGGACTTTAATCTAGGAAGTCGCTTTATCTATGATTACTAATTTTAGAGTCTTTAATCCCTTGTGCGCGGGCACCGTTGACAACGCGCGATGTTAGTGAGAATTTGTGTGTGGGTGCTAGCTAAGTGCACACAAAACAAATTGCAAGTCCGTATTCGTGAATTCCCTACTTCCGATGTAATCCAATGCCGTAACATCTCGCTTTGGCAGTCACGTTCCAGTTTCTCGTTGAATTCCCTACGTCCAGTCTTCCTTGGCAGTCACGTTCTCGGTGTCCCTTGAATTCCCTACTTCCGGATGACCTTGGCAGTCACGTTCTCGGATTGCTAGAATTCCCTACTTTCCAGTTTGATCGTGGTATGGATTCTATCTTGGCAGTCACATTCACAAAAGTCTTGGATAGCTTAAACTCTTTTGAAGAGCGGTCCCTGGTCTACGGGAATCCGTGCTATCACAGCGATCTGAGTGGACGAATCCTCAGACGGGCGCCTTTGGTAAAGATCCCGTCGGAGCAATCGCTAATTCAATGTTGTGTGCGGGCACCAACATAGAATTGATCCTCTGTGATATCTGGATGCTCTAATATCTGCCGGCCAGTACGCAATGACTTGGGATGCAGATATTTCACGGAAGGACCTATTCAAAGGTGAATAGTAGCTTCCACGACGCAATGCGTGGGGCACTACACACCAGTGAAGCTTCCCTGGCTAAGTACTTATACTCGCTAATATTGCAACTTCCACTCGCGATGAGTGGGTCACAAATATTATTGAGTGTCTAGGTTAAAACTTACAAGACTAAAGAGCTGCTATGCAGCGAAATGCTCCCTCAAGCGACGAGTCTAGAAAGAAAGAGGGTGTGCTCATGGCGCGTGGGTCTTTTATAGTGTCTCGTAGGTGGGTTGAGTGGGGGTATGGCGTGATGTCGCGGGACCCGTAGCGTGCGGCCAAGTAGACGCGAGGCGCTTGGTGGGGCCGTGGCGTCATCACGTGGTTCAGTCGGCGTTGGTCACGTACGCCACGTTGTACGTGCGATTTGTCACGTAGGCCATCGTGTCACGTGACTCTGGCTTTGTTCCCCATGTAACTATTCCTCTACAGGTGTTAAAAAAAATCCAAAGTCTTTTTATTTGACTATCACTTTTTTTTATTCATTAATTTATTGACTCGACTTCTTCTTGCAATTTGTTAATTAATTTCGTTCCGCTGTGCAGTATAACAAGTTGTCTGGTAGTAATAATATTTAACGTTTTATTTAAATTGTCATGTTAGATTGTTCCATTAGTACCATAGTGCCACAATTAAGCTATTGTCTTTGAATGTGTTGTAATTTTGATGTGTTCTACGCTTCTGTCGCTTGCTCTCTCTCTCGCACTTCTGCGAGGCGAATAGCGTTGTTTCTGTCGCACTCATGGTGTGTCAGCCATTGCAGCACATTTATTCCCGTTTGTTGATATCCGGGCAACTTGTCACTGCACTGCGGGTGCATTTTAGGCATAATTGACTAGCCTTATTTTTTCTTGAGATTGGTGTCCCCCTTTAGTTGTTAATTCAATAATAGTTTGTTGTATCGTTATGTGATACGACAAAATCTGATAATTGTCTGATTCGTTTGGTGCTTGCTTGCAATATTGTTGTTCGGCGTGTTATTTCGTGTATTTGTGCTGTATTTGTTCATTGCGAACCTAATTTATTAGATAATTCCGGTTCTTATTATTTCTCGTCGTAGCGGTTAGGAACTTTGTAGCTCTCGAGTGTAGTTCCCGAGGAGGCGGTAGGTAGACGCCTATGCTGGGGCGTGGCTCGATGGCCCGGGAGTGCTAAGCCCCGCCCATCATCGGTTGCCCCGGTCACTATAGATCGGGGATCGATGGCTCTGGGGTCACGGTGCGTAGGCCACGCCTCCCTATAGCCAGTGCGTCGACCTCTTCGCGTGTGCTGTGCTCCTGGCCTTCCTTGCTCGGTCTTCTTCTTTTATTTATTGTTTTGGATCATTGTTAATGCACAAATTGTTGAACTTTCGACAATTTGTGGATTCTCATGTTGGTGGCCGCCTTAGATGTTATTTTTATTATTTATTTTTTCTCTTTTTTTTTTTTTTTTGGTGGAGGAACGCGGGTTTTGGGACTCGGCGTTCCGTTACATATTATTATTATTATTATTATTATAACGTGTATTTTGTAAATTTTAATAATAAATAAATAAATGATTGTATTTCTTTGTATGTAAGTATGAGAGAAAAGTATGAGCACACATGTATGTGTGTGTGCGCGTGTGTGTGTGTGTGTGAGCGTGTGTATACACATATACTGAGACGATATCAAAGTGCCACGACCACCAAAAGTGAGAAGTGCATCGAGAAAACCGCCAAACGCGGCCTCCAGGAACTTCAAATCTACCGCCGCGACGACGCCGACATCTACCAGGAACCAAATGGACAAATAAAGCGACCGACATTACCGGCCGTCTTAGGAACGAGTCCAGGGAGATGCCGTCCAGCACCGGCGCTACACGACAACAAGAGTGGGGCGAGAAGACCCCACCAGCGACCAAGATTGCATCAGCCCGGATTTCGGGTATAAAAGGGGCTGTGGAGCAGCCAAAATCACCATTCGTCGGCTCCCTTACGGAGCACACAGCCCTAGCGAAAGCTCTGATGGTCTGCTATCTTAAAATAGGTTTCTATTAGTCCCTGACTACGAAACTCTGCTCAAATTCCTAAAGATTTCCTTACTCCAGCATCGGGCAACTGCTAGTGGAGACGCTAGCGACCGCTCCTGTCTGGTCACCTATACCTCACCATAAATTAGTTTTCTCCTTATTAAAAATAGAATCATTTTCCTTTTCCGAACGCCAGCATCGGGCAACTGCTAGTGGAGACGCTAGCGACCGCTCCTGTCTGGGTTACCTTTTCCTTTAAAAATACTGGTTAACAAACCATTTGGTCCATACCATATTTGATATTTAACTATTGTAATAAACAAAAGCAGCAGATCTTCAATGAGCTCTTAGCATTAAAATCTTCCTTTGGTCACGTCCAGCGGGACAAATAAGAATAAAATAAAAGATAAGACGGTTGTATTTTGCAAATAATTTTGGTTTATTGAATAAAGTAAGAATTTTCTATTTTTATAATAATTTTCTTCTGATCCACCTGTCCCAAGAACTCACGACGTTTCACACACACGGCGTATCCGACCGATTTGGCGGGGCGCAAAAAGTGTGAACGTTACAATTGGCGCCCAACGTGGGGCAGTGCGGTTTACAGTAGAATATTTCAGTAAATTTAATAAATTCAAGATTGCTAAAAAATGTCGAGCCAAGAGGAGGTTAATAACCCGCAAAACGAAGGTGGGGGTATCGAGAATCCATCTGCAGTCAACGATGAGTCACATCTTGGGGCGGTCGAAACAGTAGATTTGACCACTACCATTCCATCAGCCGCTGCGGTTGGACTTTTCGCAGAAGCTCGAGGAAACTTCGGTTTTCCTCCACCACCTGCAAAAGACAAACAAAACAAGTTATCGTCAATTATAAAGAAAAAGGATATAATTCCACCACAAGCCAAGGACGACATCGCTGAAATTTTAGCTACTGTTCGGCGTACCGAACAAAAGGTCGAAAGAATCTCACAAGATGTCAACACACTGAGGGACGAATTCCAACAGGAACTCGAGGCGCACAAAGAAGAATCTCGTCAACAGTTGCGGTTGACAGAACAAACACTGAAAAAATATGTTGACAACGAACTCGCAATGATAAATACGAGATTTACTGACCAAATAGTCACTCTTCAGGCTCACTTGGCTGATGTTTTCAATCAAGGCCTGGAGCGCACACATGATCAAATTAAGAAAGCTCGTCAGGGAATTGTCCAAGCCTCCTCCAGAATTGGAGCACATGAAGTCACGAGTGCGCAATTCCGCCTTAATCAAGGTGATCTGGAAGAACGCGTTAAAAGATTGGAAACCGGAAACTTTCCAGCGGTCAATGACACCGCACGCGAACGCCCAGTTCCAACTACTCGACAACATATTGAGACAACGACGTTTCCAACACGGAACAATGGATTCGGGATTACCATGAATCATAATGATCAAACAATGGCGACTAGAACAACCAAGTTAAAATTAATCTCTCCAACGTTTGATGCTACTGGAAGAACAAGGCCTATGAAATTCCTACGAGAGTTCAAACACTATTGTCAGGTAACTCAACCTCAGCCACATGAACTGAGGTATCTTCTTGGACAGTGTCTTGAAAAAATAGCCAAAGACTGGTGGCCACTCGTGGAGGATGAAATCTCCACTTTTGAGGAGCTGGAGGCCAGATTTATCAAAAAATACTGGAGTAAAGAAACCCAGAGGAAAGTGAGGAGAAATTTGGAATTTGGGTTCTATGGGAAGGAGAACAAAGCCACCAAAGCGGAACATGCAACCCGCATATTTGGGAGCGCCAGAGATCTAGTTCCTGCTCCGAGCGACAAAGAGATCGTTGAAGCTCTAGCTCAACATTTCTCTGAAGAGATTCAAGCAGCAATCGTGGGTCGAGGATTCGAGACTCTCGATGAAATTATACAATTTCTCGAGAGACTCGAACAAGGAGGACCGGTTAATTCGAAAAGGGGAGGAACAGCTTCAAAACCTGATACCAACCAACAAAACCAAGAGAATAGTCCGTATAAGGTTCCGGAACAACGTCAAGGAAATCCTCAAGGAAATAATCCGAGAGGACCCGGAAGTTATCCTCCGGGTAACAACAACTATAACCAAGGTCCCAGATTCCAGGGAACCTGGAATCAAAATCAAACAAATCCTAATGCGGGAGAGCGACCACAGGCACGGTCCACCCCCACCAAACCAGATCCAAGAGTGATGACTATAACCACACAGAAGGATGCTGTACAATCTACTTCAAAGGCGGGAAACGAATAACCGTTGTACCCGCAACCGAAGAAGAACCCAAGACGAATTGGCGAGGTACAACGGCAAGAAAAAACAAAATGAAAAAGGAACCAATTACCATAAACACCATGTTTGCGGACATGAGGGAATACTTGACTGAAGAGGAAATAGACGAACAGGAGATGCCATTGGTTGAATGTCCGGAGATTTACGCTAAAATCGAAGGCATTCCCGGTACCGCACTAATCGATTGTGGAGCAAAAGTAACCGTAATATCAGAGGTGTTCTTCTTAGAAAATCAAGAAGCATTGAAGGACTGTCCGATACTTCCTGTAACAGGATGCAAAGTGAGAGGAGCAATTCGTGGAAGACCCTGTAAAATTCAGCGCCAAATAATGGCAACTACACAAATTGGTAAAATAACTACCTACGTGAGGTATCTCATAGTCCCGGGTTTAGTACGAGATGTATTGTTGGGAGTAGATACTCTGTACCCTTTGAGGAGTCTGATCGACGTTTATAATTACACACTCCGTGTAAAGTACAACGAACAAACGGATACAATCCCTACCCACCTCGGATCTAAAGCAGATGCCGAGAAGATGGGGGGGCAATCCGGTTCTAAAAGTACTGGAGACGTGGAAAAAGACGCTATGACGGACCCGTTAGGGCAGGGACAATCTCCCAAAGTCATCATTGACAAAGTACCCACATATAAGGGAGAAATCGAGATAAACACGGAGGAGAAACAAAAACTACTCTCATGCCAGGGTAACACGAAGTTACATGGCAGAGCAAATTGCGACAAAGAAAATTATGAGGGAGAAGGGCTCAGCCTAGAACAGCTATATGACGTTGCGGAAGGTGCAGAAATCACTAAAGAGGAAGTTGAAGAAAAATCGTTACAGAGTGAGAACCTCACTACGGGAGAGAAGGAAACCTTAAGGACAGTCATCTGGAAGCACAAACGAGAATTTATGAAAAAACCGGGAAAAATAACGGCGTACTACCACAAAGTAGAAGTCACTACTGATAAACCTATTGTGGCGCACTCCTATCCTATACCCTTTCTGCAGAAAGAAAGAGGAGATGATTTTAGTTATGATGCTGAAAAAAGTAACAATGAACACAAGATTGATCTCGATCGTAATGTATGCGCAGGGATGGAAGAAAACGAGTTCAAAAACTACGACGACAGTAGCGAAATCGTTTTCGATCGCGATGGAAGCGCGCAAATTGAAAATGTCGATCCGGAAGATTTTCGAGATATCTGCGAGGAAAACAACGAGCTCCATTATGAGGATGCCAAGGACGATTTTATAGAAGAGGGAGTTGACATTGAGGTTGATTTCGATCGTGATAAAGACTAGAAAATCTAAAGCTACGCAAATATCAAATGGGAGATGGTCAGAGTAGACTCTCAGTGGAACACCTGAAAAAAAAGGAATTAATTTTTTTATTATTTCAGAATATTTCATTTGTTGTTATTACTAGAATTCATAACTATCCTTACCTTGAAATGAGATTTCACAAAAAAAAAAAAAAAAAAAAAAAAAGAAAGAAAGAAAACAAAAAGAAGAAACTGATGATAATCTGGCCATTAAATTGAACAAAAAATTTCCGAAAAGTCCGTAGTATTTTCGTGTGGCCCGCACTTTGATCTCTATTCTTCAGGACAAAAGACGATGCTAAAGACACGCTTTGGTCCGAGGGGGCTTTGAGACGATATCAAAGTGCCACGACCACCAAAAGTGAGAAGTGCATCGAGAAAACCGCCAAACGCGGCCTCCAGGAACATCCAACAACATGATACCGCCACACGCGGTCTCCGGGAACTTCCAGTAACATAAAACCGCCACACGCGGCCTCCAGGAACTTCAAATCTACCGCCGCGACGACGCCGACATCTACCAGGAACCAAATGGACAAATAAAGCGACCGACATTACCGGCCGTCTTAGGAACAAGTCCAGGGAGATGCCGTCCAGCACCGGCGCTACACGACAACAAGAGTGGGGCGAGAAGACCCCACCAGCGACCAAGATTGCATCAGCCCGGATTTCGGGTATAAAAGGGGCTGCGGAGCAGCCAAAATCACCATTCGTCGGCTCCCTTACGGAGCACACAGCCCTAGCGAAAGCTCTGATGGTCTGCTGTCTTAAAATAGGTTTCTATTAGTCTCTGACTACGATACTCTGCTCAAATTCCTAAAGATTTCCTTACTCCAGCATCGGGCAACTGCTAGTGGAGACGCTAGCGACCGCTCCTGTCTGGTCACCTATACCTCACCATAAATTAGTTTTTTCCTTATTAAAAATAGAATCATTTTCCTTTTCCGAACGCCAGCATCGGGCAACTGCTAGTGGAGACGCTAGCGACCGCTCCTGTCTGGGTTACCTTTTCCTTTAAAAATACTGGTTAACAAACCATTTGGTCCATACCATATTTGATATTTAACTATTGTAATAAACAAAAGCAGTAGATCTTCAATGAGCTCTTATCATTAAAATCTTCCTTTGGTCACGGCCAGCGGGACAAATAAGAATAAAATAAAAGATAAGACGGTTGTATTTTGCAAATAATTTTGGTTTATTGAATAAAGTAAGAATTTTCTATTTTTATAATAATTTTCTTCTGATCCACCTGTCCCAAGAACTCACGACGCTTCACACACACGGCGTATCCGACCGATTTGGCGGGGCGCAAAAAGTGTGAACGTTACAATACTTATAACCTTTGCCAAAAATAAACAACAAAAATTCATAATCCTGTCTTGTACTTGTCGTTTATTCTTTTTTACAGGTGAGTAATAAAATTTGATTTATATGTAAAAAAAAACGAGTTTTTAATAAAATAAAAATGAAAATTTCGATCATATCATGTTGTGTCACAATTTCTATCCTTCACCTAGGGTAATCTCCACATGCGCTTTTATTAGCTGATCAACGCGCATGTGACGTTGTAAGCTCGTCGACACTCGCTCGTTTATAAGCTTATGAGCGCACGAGCGCGTGTCTGTTTAAGCTGAACCGCGGGTGCGCGCGTACAGGTCGAATAAGCTAGTAACGACGTGCGGGGGTCCGCCACCGCCGCCGCCGCCGCCGCTCGCGTGAAAGGCTTGTAAAAAATATTTCGAAACGCGTTTTGTGTTAAAATAAAATTCAAAATATGGACGTAAGATGGAAACATCCTTGGACATCACTTATATGTGGGCTCACAGGATGTGGAAAAACGGATTTTGTGAAAAAATTTCTTAAAAATTTAAATTCAATGTGCGACGTCGTGTTTGATAGAATCATATTTTACTACGGTGATACTTTGGATCCTAATATTCGTACGATCCACGTTAACTCGGCATCACTGCAGTCGTCGTTGTCTTCACCTCTACCATTAGACGCGGCTCGGAATAATAGCATGGACTATAAAAAAGTACCGAAAATAGAATTTATCGAAGAAATGCCGCAGCCGTCCGATTATTCAAACGACAAAGCTCTAAAAAAACTTATTATTATCGATGATTTAATGCGTGAATCGTCAAATGGCACTATTGTGGATCTTTTTACTAAAGGCAGTCACCATAAGAATATCAGCGTTATATTCATCACGCAAAATATTTTTCACCAGGGTCATGGTCAAAGAGACATCTCGTTAAACACAAACTATTGTTATGAATATAGAGATTAGGTCTTATAGAAACACACGGTATGACAATCGACAAACGAATACTTGATATACTTCACAGATATACGTGACAGAAGAAAGTCTGGACAGGACTTTGACTGCGAGCAGATGTGCGAACAAAAGCGTTAAAGATAAATAGAACTCTTTGTAATTAATAATATCTGCCCCACAAACAAATATCCGCTTTATTCATTCGCTCGGTCGTAACATTGGTGTCAGAAGTGCTTTCGAATCTTCGCGACTTTAATTCGTTAGTGGTTGAATCAGAATTAGTATCGTGAGACGTGAAGAATATTGAGATGTTGACGATAATGACAAGAAGTCAAGATCAACGAAGAATTAATTCGTTGGAAAATAGGAATCAGGAATCGGATTATATTTCCAGAGAAGAATTCGTGAAAATAATCGATGAATTGCGGAAGAAACAAGAGGAAGAAATATTGAGAATTCGGATACAGGCTATCGAAATAGCGAAAGAATCAGCGGTAATCGCGACTAAAGAAGCGATCCGAGTGGCATTCGAGGAAATTAACATCGTGAGGAGCAACGCACAAAACAAGGTGATCGTTCCAAATACTAATGCTTGTAATTGTGCTGCTAGCTCGCTTTCTCTCGCTATTGATAGATCTGCTGAGAGGATTGTAGAAAATTCGTATACAACAGAGAGTCAGGGAGAAATTTTACATTCAGTTCACAAGAGTCATCTTGTACTAGACACGTTTGACGGTTCCGGCTCATGGAACCAATACGTCAAACAATTCGAGATGATTTCGAAATATAATCGGTACTCACAGGAAGAGAAGGTTGTTGCGTTAGTGTCTTCGCTTCGTGGCTCGGCAAGAGCAATTTTACTCAACTTGTCAGACGAAGAACTCAAGGACTTTCAAAAAGTTAAAAAGGAACTCGATTTTAGTTTTGGCGACGTTAATTTCACTCAAATCAGTTATTCTGAATTCCACAATAGGAAACAACACGAAAAGGAAGGTTTCCGAAGCTTCGCATGGGATCTTAAACGATTGGTCAGGTTATCATACCCCGAGTGCAACGAAGAAGTTAAGGATCACGTTGCCTATCGCCAGTTCGTTTCAGGAGTTTTTGATAGAGAGGTTAGACTCATTCTGAGGTTAGAAGGCGTTTCATCTTTGCGACAAGCTTTAACGAGGGCTGAGGAAATTCAGGCGATCCATACTATTGAGAAGAAACAAAGGGAACATGAGTGTAGAGCGACAAGGGACTATAAAAAAATCAAATCACATTAGATTGACTCATTCAACTTTGGATTTAGCTTACGAACAGGTTTCTATTTCTTCGAAAACCAGAAAATGTTGGTTTTGTAGTGAGGAAGACCACATAAAAAAGTTTTGTCCGCATCGAAGACGTCGTGTCTAGGTTTTTGAGTCTATTAGGTTTGAACTGAAGCTTATGAATTGGTAACCGAAAAAGGGAATGGAATTGAATCGTTTTTAGGGAGTTCTCTGAGAATTATAACAGTCGTTAGATCAGAGAGGGTCAATGCTGGAAAGAGTATAGATTGCTCGTCTGGAGCCTTGGATTTGCGAAGAATGGCATCCTGGAAGGCTTCCGGAGATTCCATAAAATAAATTTTGATGGATTGTCTGTCTGTGGGCCTTGAACGTTGTAACGTTGGACTGCTGGACACAGTCCTCTGTTATGGGAAGCGTTCTGAAAGGTTCCCGAGAAATTCTGATGGTCAGATCGATGGTAACACTGTGGGAAGATCATCTTCGGTTTAACAGTGGTCGATATTAGAGTCTTTCCGGGTAGGCATTGATTACGGATTATGGTCGTGTAGATGAGTATGTTGAACCCTAGTAGGCGATCGAATTCCAAGGATATTTTATTGTCAGTGAGCTTAAGTCACTACGTTTCAACAATAAGTAGAAGAATAGATTTTGACGAATAGCTTTGCTTGATTGGGAGCGGATCCCTATTATTTTCAGATATCTACGTTTAAAAATGTGTGTGTGACACACATTTTTTCCTTGTTCCCGAGTTTTCCACCTGGAGAGAATTTCGATGTCTTAGAAACTTGACTGATTGAGAAACGAATGGATGGGGCTGCGAAGGATACGTGCAAAAAAAATGAAGACGATATCAAATTATTGTGAATTGCTTGACTGGAGCCTTGGCCAATGAGAGAATGAGAGGTTTCGAACAGTGATCGATGATTTAGTGTAAAGTTCAAATCCTTTCGAATGTCAAAAAAAAATTGGAGAAGAATAATGAAAACAGAGAAAGACTAATGAATTGAATGAAATACTTAAAAGTT
Source organism: Ephialtes manifestator (assembly GCA_963970395.1). Lineage (NCBI taxonomy): Eukaryota > Metazoa > Arthropoda > Insecta > Hymenoptera > Ichneumonidae > Ephialtes > Ephialtes manifestator. Next base: position 21,065 of record CAXAOA010000283.1, read on the forward strand.
GATTGGAATGGACTTAGTACAGCACAAAATGAATTTATTTAGCGTGGACTTGATAACGACGGAACATAGGAAAAAATGGAACTATATAGAATTGTGAACACTGCTCTTCCCAAGGTTTTTCCGGCCATGGTTTTGCCTTGTGGACATGGACGAATATCAGAACAGTGTAGGTTAAAGAAAAATGGACAGATTTTAGGATGGTGGACCGTGGCACATCACAGGGTGGATAGGTAGTTGCCGGGGCGGCAACTCTAGGAGGAGGGGAATAGTGTTATGAATATAGAGATTAGGTCTTATAGAAACACACGGTATGACAATCGACAAATGAATACTTGATATACTTCACAGTAAACGTGACAGAAGAAAGTATGGACAAGACTTTGACTGCGAGCAGATGTGCGAACTAAAGCGTTAAAGATAAATAGAACTCTTTGTAATTAATAATATCTGCCCCACAAACAAATATCCGCTTTATTCATTCGCTCGGTCGTAACACTATATAGTAATTTTTAAAAATCCTCGAGATCGAGCACAAATTCGTCATCTAGCGCGTCAAGTTTATTCGGAAAATCCGCATTTCTTAACCGAAGCGTACCACGATGCAACCGCGCAACCGCACGGATATCTTCTCTTGGATCTAAAGCAATCCACGCCCGATAATTGCCGATGTTGCACGACAATTTTTCCCGACGATAAACGTATGCAGGTTTACGTCCCGAAGAACTCGAGACACCGTATTTAAAAGGCGAGCACATGTGCACGCGGGCATCAGTCAACAGTACGCAAAAGATCATAGCACATCGTAAGAAGAGCATAGCCGTTGCGTGCACACAAGTATGACGAAAAAAATTTTAAAAAAAGATCGTGCGAGAAGAGTGCCTTTTGATAAACGATGTACCGCTATGCTGAATGCACTCTATCATTATAATAAGGAGCGACGCAAAGCTCTACTACGAACCGCTGATGAAGCACTCATTAAATGTATCTGTGAGTGTGTTGTAAATATTTTACACGGTTCGCTCGATATTAAAAGTAGCGCTAAAACAGACTGAAAAAATATAAAAAAGTGCTTCGACAAATCGCCGCTTGTGGCATGATAAACCGGAGTGATGTTGCTAGTGGTCGACGTAAACGCTTCAACTGGAAGGCTAAAAAACGTATAATAATTCAAAAATGAGGTGGCGCGTTTTTACCACTATTATTAGCACCGATCATCTCGACGCTGTTCAGTAGATTGTTTGCCAGCGGCGGGGAAGGAAGTTCCTGAGAAGCTATGGAGTACGCAAAGAAAATGGCTCTAGTGCCGATTACCGACGACGACGACAACAAACAGTGCTGCAGCAATACCGACGACCGAGAACCTATGACAGGTTTTGGCCATGCCAAAACCTGTTGTTGTTGTTGTAAAATCGAGGATCTGCTAACTCCGAAGAAAACCGTACAGACACCTGGTGACGCACTTTCGCGACAAGACGCTGAACTTTTTAAGATTTTAATATCGACAAAGTACGGCGGCGATGACTCACGTAAATGGAAAGATTGCATGCAGGTGTTACAGCGCTTTCTATTTCACAGTGGTGTAAAAACTGAAGCGCCACAACACGAAGAAACCCAAAAACCAACTCTAGCGGATGATATAATAATAAATAGCGTACCAAAAGCGTATAAGCGTAAAGCAACGTCGCTTGTGGAATATCTTCGTACCACCGTGTCTCAGTCTAATAACGTGAGTTGGGATAGCAAAGGTGTTGTCACAATAAACGACAGATACATTCCAAATTCCAATATTGTGGACCTTGTGAATGATGCTGTAAGATCTAGAAAAGGTATAAAACCGCACGGACGCGTACAGTTCATCTCGAGACTTCGAGCTGGTGGTGTACCGCGAGAATTTGTCGGGAACGAAACTTTATGGCACATAGCACAAACTACAGCAACTAAGCGCACGCGGAATAATCATAGAAATTCCGAGATCGGCGCTACGCGCGACGACAACAATACCGGTAATGTCAATATTGAATATGTGCACGATAGTGACGATACTGTTATGAGAAATCAAGAGCCTTCTTCAAAACGACGACGAAAAAGCAGACTCTCTGGTTACGGATTTGCTCGCTGGATTAAACTTTAAAGCAAAATCCAACAAACATGTCCTTCGAAAAAGTATATTATGATGCTTCAAATCTTTCGGATTATACCGGAGCTAGACGACTGATTAAAGGCAAAAATTAAGCAGACGCTGTATATGAATGGCTTGCGCAACAAGACGCTTATACTATGCACAGACCCGTGCGGCGTCTCTTTCCACGACTCTACTACGATGTTAATAATATCGACGATGTTTGGGAAGCCGACCTCGTGGATCTACGTTCATCAAAGAGTTAGAACGATAATGTGTCGTACCTGCTAATGGTCATTGACGTACTCAGCAAGTACGCGTGGGTCGAACCCTTGCAGGACAAAACGGTTCGTGAAGTGACAAAAGCGTTTAAACGGATTTTCGAACGAAGTGATGGTCGTCAACCTGTATATCTACAGACAGATCGCGGCAAAGAATTCGTCGGTAGTGAACTCCAAAAATTTCTCAAAGAATATGACATTCGATTTCGGGTTGCTCGTAATCCTGACATAAAAGCGTCTATTGTCGAGCGTTTTAACCGAACACTGAAGGAACGCATGTGGCGTTATTTCACGCATAAAAACACACATCGCTACATTGACGTACTGCAGCAATTTGTTTACGCTTACAATCATGCGATACATTCGACAATTAAAATGCAACCGGCAGCCGTAACATTGCACAATGCCGACGCAGCATCGCATAATATGATGCATGCGGCTGTGAAAAGACGCAAAAAGAGACGCTTCACGACGTATAAATACAAAGTAGATGATCATGTTCGTATTAATAGAACAAAAGGTACGCTCGAGAAGGGTTACGAGAAAAATTGGAGTGAAGAAATTTTTCGTGTTAAAAGAGTTATTGAACGTCATGGACTGCATGTTTACGAGCTGAACGATTTCGAAGGCGAAACTATCGAAGGCTTCCGAAGAATTGACACGTGTTCATGAAAATCGTGCTAGCAAAGATCGAGCATTTAAAATCAACCAAGTGCTCCAGACAAAAGGACGCGGTGCTAAAAAACAAATTCTTGTGAGTTGGGTGGGCTACCCAGCAAAATTCAACTCTTGGATACCCACGTCAAACGTTCAGAACATCACGTAAAAACATCAAAATGCAAGACATAGATGATTTTTTTTTCGTGCTACCGAGTAACAGCAGTATGAAATATTTTCCGGACAATACAACAACACGCTTTACCACTCAACTCAAGCGGGAAATATCGCTGAAAGGTCGATGGAGTGTGGGCTTGGCGGAAATTCATGTACCCTGCACCATGACCCATCTCCAGGAGTCGGAGACGAAAATCAAATGGCCTTGTTGCGATGCCGAAATACCTGATGCGGGGCATGTACCATATGGATTATACAAAGATCATGAGGAACTTGTGTTTCATATAAATCATTTAAAAGGTCTACGTGAAGCTGGCATACAAATTGTAAAAGAAGCAAACATTGCACCTGGTGTACTGATAGCTCATGCTAAAATGCTCGCTAAAGCTACGGCAAAGTATCCTATAACGAGAGTGGAGGTTAAAGCTTTTACCATGCATAGTGGTATTATCGGTGATACTCTGGACAGTGGTATTCTTGGTCAATTGCCTAAACGGATTATCGTCGGTTTTGTGAAAAATCGAGCATTCAACGGTAGCAAATCGCTAAATCCGTTTAACTTTCACCATAATTCAATAAATTTCCTCTCTCTCTACGTTGACGGTCAGCAGGTACCTAGTAAGCCTCTTCAACCGACGTTTTCAGGTAGTGAAACGTGGGTTCACAGCTACCAGACTCTTACTGTCTGCACGCCTTTGATTTAACACCTGACTTGTCTGCTGGATGCTTCAGTCATTGGAATCTCATAAGACACGGTAGTGTACGAATCGAAGTACGCTTTGAACAGCCACTGACATCAACGTTGAATTGTCTTATGTACGCAGAGTATGACAATGTAATTGAAATAGACTCGACACGACAAGTTATTACCGATTTTAGTGCATGAGTCAGCTCAGCTATACAGCATCCACCCTAGCATCTGATGCGGCGCCGTCGGTAGTGGTGGTGGTGGTAGCTGAACGGGTATTTAAACGACTCGCTGAGACACTCAGCATCAGTCTTCGAAAAAACTCTCATCATGGCAATCATAATAGATATTCAAGCTCTCTATGGTATGGTTGGTGAATTTCTACCTAAGGAGGTAGCAGTTACTTCAATCCACGACGAACATTATGGACACTGGCTTATCGAAGAACCCTACGACTTTGGGGAGTTACCTAAACACATTCGATCAAGCAATAATAATCTCACGTGTTACCATCATGGATTGGAATGGGTCGACGGCGACACGCCACTGAAAAAAGTCTACGCTAAACTACGAGGCATGTGTCGATATGCTTTACGTATTTACACTCGTGGTGCACAAAAAGCTGAACTGTTACGTGATGTGTTGGGACGCGAAATTATTAATCTCGAGGAGTTTGGTGGGCCTTCATTCAAAAACATGCCCGTCAATAAAACATATTGCATTCATCATGGTGTTTTGAAAGAAAATGCTGCAACGTGTGCTCTAAACAACGTAGCAAAAATACGCTCCTGGCGAAACTTAACAGAACTCGACGCCATCAGCCCGATTTACTCAGAGCCTATCGCTACATCCACACCAACAAACATTGAGAAAAAAACAATGTCGGATACGAGCAATGAGATAGTGATGGAGAATAAAAATATACTCTGTAGTAGAGAGTATATATTCAAGGATGTCACACTCTCGAGCGACAGTCATGAGGCAAACACGTACGCAGGAACAGAGCCAGTTAACGACGAGATAGTGGCTCTTTTCCGAACAAAAGATACGCGATTCTCAGCACCACCAAGGCCCAACACACCGAACCGACGGACACCTCCGCCGCGCGGTTACAATCCCCAGCACCGACGACGCCAATCGCAAGCTAAGCAGCAACAGCAGCAAAAGAAGAATAATGAACAGTCTACAAATATCCGAGGCTCTACAACTAATATCTGCTCAGACGAAAGGAGTCTTCCCGGCAGATCGCATCCCGAGTCGCTGGTCTAGACCTACAGCGTTGGTGTTAAACACCGACGAGCACAGTCAGCCTGGTAGACATTGGGTTGCAGTGTACGTTGACGAAAATGGACACGGCATCTTTTTCGATAGTTGTGGATTACCCCCACTCGTCAACCAGCACCATAACCGTCTACGCAGAAACACAAGAACCTACGAATGGAATACAACCCCGCTGCAAGCCATCAAGTCACGAGTGTGTGGTGAATACTGCCTTATGTTTCTTGATTATATGTGTCGGGGTTATACTCTGGAAGCTTTTTGCTTTTTGAAATATTCTTCTCGAGCGAGGACAAATAAACAGAAGAAATTTGTAAAAAATACAAAACGTAATATAAGCGGCGCCGGTATATGTAACAGAAGAAGAAAAACAATCTCATGTATACAAACTTGTACTGCAAGATTTGGCTGCTACTTGTAAACAATAATGAATAAAGCTGAAAAACGTATTTCCTGTGTAATTGTTATCATTCGAAACCTCTCCCCTCTCATTTCCCAAGACGTATGAATCATCTACATATAACCAGACGACCACCGTTGAGATAGGCCATAAAAAACTGGAAAAAGTATTTCTTGTGTGACTGTTATCATTCGAAACCTTTTACCCCACCCATTTCCCCAAGACATATAAATCATCTACATATAACCAGACGATCACCGTTGAGATAGGTCAGTCGTGAAGAAACACTCCTGGCGCCAACATCTCAGAGTCTCTATCTCTCTCTCTCCAACACCTATGACAATGGAGACCATCGACGGCATACTGATAATCGATTGCTCCAAGGATCCTTGGGAACTCACCAAATCCGAGCTGGAGTATATCCCAAAACCACTGCTAATAAAACACTGGGGGCGACATATATCTGTTTTGTCGGAAAAACTACCTGAACATCTCAAAGCCGATCGCGAAGTCTCTTCATACCTGCCATGTTATTTACACTACAAGACAACAAATTTGAGGGACTACATCGATGGCCCGCCACCACCACAACGCAGAAAATGCAATGGATGCCAAGCAACGAACTCAGGAGGTGTCTTCAAAAAAATATTGTAAACATATAAACAATAATTAAATAAACAAATTTATAAATATGTAAGTGTTAATTTATTCGAAGTATCCATTTCTCATAGACATTAGAATAAGCATGAAAAAAGCGCGAGCAGAATGATTATACGGACGTGCCGATCATCTCGCGCTGGTGGGTGAAGGTGGGAGCGCTATGGGAGGGGTGACGCGGCGGGTGGGGGTTCTCGCGGTCTTGGGTCGCGTGCGCTATTTGATATCACTTTCACGTGCGTCGCCACTGTAGACGGTCAGTCAGATACCACTGAGCACACGGGTCTCTCGCGAGCCTTGACCACCAGCCGTGACTTGCAACAACGGCCACCGGTGGCGCCACCGCCGACTTTCAGTCGGACACGCGTCGGAACGCTGAGCGCACACCGCCTCTCGCGATGTTGGGCCACCGCTTGGGACTTCCGGCGACGCTCACCGGTGGCGCCACCATCGACTATCAGTCGGACGCACGGCGGCGCGCCGAGAGCACACCGTCTCTCGCGATCTCGGACCACCGCTTGGGACTTCAGGTGAGACTCACCGGCGGCGCCACCGTCGCCTCTCAGTCGGACACAGAGCGGAGCGCCGAGGGCTCGTCGTCTCTCGCGATCCCGGGCCACCGCTCGGGAGTTACGGCGACGCTCACCGGCGGCGCCACTGTCAATTTTTCGGACCCCAGCTGAATGCACGAAGCACGTGGTGCTTTCGCGATCTTGATTCACAGCGTGGGCGGAAACAAGAGGGAGGCGAAGAGGGGTAAGTTAACACGACACACATACAGGGAGGGGGGTGGTGGACAAGTATAGAGACGAATCACAGTCGTTCTCTCATTAACGGGTGGGAAGAGGGAGGTTCAATTAGAGGTCTTGTATGGGAGGGAGGGCACTCAAGGAAGGGAAAGGGGGGAAGAGGGAGGGACAATTAGAGGGCTTGTATGGGAGGGTGGGCACTTAAGGGACGGGCCGGGTGGGAAGAGGGAGGGACAATTAGAGGGCTCGTCTGGGAGGGAGGGCACTCAAGGGAGGGGAGGAAGACACTCTAGGGAGGGGAGGAGAGGGTCCCCCACCCCCACCACGCCCCCTTTATGGCGCCGCTAGGCCACGCCCCTTCTGTCTCCCGATCGTGGGCCTCTTCTACTGATATATGAAATGAAATTAATAATGAAAATTAATAATACCGTTGGTTCATGATATTTTAAATGAAATTCATGAAGGAAATTAGTGAAATAATTTGTTAATGATTACTGAAATGAAATTGTTAATGAAATTGATTTGTCAATGATAAATGAACGTGCGTGAGGAATTAAATTCCGCTGGCCAATATTGTTTCTAGGGTATGGAATAATGCAAATATAGTTCATGGTTATTCGGCCTTGTTACTCGGGTCAAGAATTTTTTTTATATTAATAATTCACATGTTGCTCTGAAACTTAATAAATAATGGTCTGTAATATGAAAGAGACAAAATCCGGTTTAGTTGCATTAATCTTTTCAGCATAATTGCGGAAGTCCCATGATTAAAATTAATTTATGTATATCACTAAAGAAGAAAATTTTACACTAATAAATTGAGAACTTCGTATCGTGGGGAAATACAAAAACAAAGAACGTTTAGAGTTTTCAACGTTTATTACATGTTCTCATAATAGAGCAACACGACTGGCAGTCGTTCTTATCTTTTGTTATTGAGAAATTTTTTTAAAAAATTAAAAACAAAGTAGTATTCTCCAACGAATTACGTAGTTCGATTCATTAAAAAAATACAAAAACAAGAAACATGTCGAGTATTCCAAGGTGATTAAACGTTCTTAGAATAGAGCAGCTGGATTGGCAGCGGTTTTTGTGTTTTCCATTTCAAAAAGAATTGAAAAAAAATAACTAGTTATTCCCAACAAATTGAGAACTTCGTATCGCGGGGAAATACAAAATCAAAGAACATCTGGAGTTTCCAACGTTTATTACATGTTCTCATAATTCAGCAGCGCGACTGGCAGTCATTCTTATCTTTTGTTACTGAGACATTTTTTTTTAAATAAAAAATAAAAAAGTAGTCTTTTCCAACGAATTACGTATTTAGTTTCGTAAAGAAAATACAACAAGCAAGTCAGCCTCTGCGGGGCACCGGGCACCGGGAGCCCCTTCGGGCCATTTTTTTAGGCACTCAGGGGACGTCGCGCTGCGCGCTCCGTATAGTTTACACGTCACGCTGCGCTCTTCGTATAGTTCACACGTCGCATTCCGTAAAATCTGGTGCATTTGAGGGTCTAACCAACCCTACAAAAAACTTCGAGCCAAATCGGGGAGGTCGAGGGTCAGACCCTGGTCAAATCGGGATGGAATGCCCCATATACAATCACTATTTTACCACTTTTCACATCAAAGATTTACTGGCATGCAAATGTCGAGACTGCAAAAGTCCAAAAGAACTACTACAACTGAGTGAACATAACCACAGAATTTATATAAAAAATATGTAACACTTTATTTTAGTTTCCAATTAAATATTTCAAAATCATCAAAAATCCCGACTAACATTTCAATTGCTTCTGCTCATTAAATATTTCGCCCGTCACATCATAGCTGATTGGCTTTTATTGCATCATGAAAACGGGAACTTTACGGTCACTTTTGTAAGTGACCGTAAAGCAACTGAAAAATGACGTCGCTCGGGTCTGCTAGGTAAATAAATCAATGGTCTAAAGTGTCAAGTGTATAACAAGTGAAAACAAATTTGTTAAGTCTATTGTTAAAGAAAGAGTACATCTGGGCAGTTGAATTCTTATTATTGTTCTAAAAGACTACATTCGTGATACTAAAAATGCTATTGTCAGTGCGGTTAAGTGAAATACATCCGACAAATTGGGTTTTGACAGCCAAACATGTAGAAATGAAAACATGAACAGTAGTTAACCCCTTCGTTGGCAGAGAGATTTCAACAAAATGTGCCCAAAATGGCAGGAATTTTTTTTATCCTTGATTTTGATGCCAACCTGCACTCATGGGTTTTTGAGGTCGCTGATTACGAATTTGAACTCAAAATTAATGAATTCAAAATGGCGGATCCAATATGGCCGACCAAAATGCAAAAAATTATTGAATCAGGGTAAATGTTGGCATTCGCGGGTTTTTGAGGTCGCTGATTACGAATTTGAACTCAAAATTGATAAATTCAAAATGGCGGATCCAATATGGCGGACCAAAATTCAAAAACTTATTGAATCAGGGTAGATGTTGGCACTCGCGGGTTTTTGAGGTCGCGGATTACGAATTTGAACTCAAAATTGATGAATTCAAAATGGCGGATCCAATATGGCGGACCAAAATTCAAAAAAATTATTGAATCAGGGTAGATGTTGCCACTCGCGGGCTTTTGAGGTCGCTGATTACGAATTTGAACTCAAAATTGATAAATTCACAATGACGGATTCAATATGGCTGACGAAAATACAAAGAATGGTTTGATTTGAATCGAACTTGGGATTTATGGGTTTTTGAGGTTTCTGAATACGAATCTGAACCCAAAGTTTACAAATTCGAAGTGGCGTTGCCAATATGGTGGATGAACCTACACAGAGTGGCTTGATTTCGGTGACGCCCAGCAAGTGAGGATTTTTTATTCAGCTGCATCCGAATTCAAAGTCAAATACAGCAACCTTAGAATGGGTGACAACGAAACGAAAATAAAAAACCCAGAAAAAAATCTTGATTATGTTTGAAACTTGTTTGGCAAAATACGAAGGCTCTCAGGTTACGATTTTCAAAACAAATATCGCATGATTGTAAGCCTGATCCTACCGCAATACTTTGTTTTCAACCTGGTAATCGTATAAGATTTGTATTTCGTGACCTCAGAAACCCCTTCTGTACCAAATTTCATCGAAAACAATCCACTTTGTGAATTTTGATTGCCGTTTTGAATTTGCAATTTTTCAGCTTATATTCGTAAAAAGTGACATGTAAAACTCCACGATACTAATTTTCATTAGAATCGATTGAAGTTTTCGAATTTGGTCCTCTATGTTAGAACCATCATTCTGAATTTCTGGATTTTTCGTTTATACTCATGATAAGCGACCTGAAAAAGTTCGGGTTCGCAAATTTCACCGAAATCGTTGAAAATTTTTTATTTCGGTCCACCGTTTTAAATTTTCTCATTTTGCGTCCATACTTGTAATCAGCGACCTCAAAAACGCTCGAATACCAGTTTTCATCATAATCGAATGGAATTTCTTATTTTGGTCCGCCATATTATCACTGCCATTTTAAATTTGCAATTATTCAGTTCGTATATGTGATCTCCGACCCCAAAAAGTCTCGAATACTGGGTATCATCAAAATTTTTAAAAAATGTCTGATTTGGTCCGCCATATTGGCCCCGCTATTCTGCGTTTGCAATTTTCAATTCCATATTCAGGATGAGCTACCTCATAAACTCTCGAATACCAATTTTCATTAAAACTGAATGAGATTTTTCATTTTGGTCCGCCATATTGGCGCCGCCAGTTTGAATTTTTAAATTTTGAGTAAATATTCGTAATCAGCGACTTCAAAAACATCAGGGCACCAATTTTCATCGTATTCGATTGAAATCGTCTATTTCGGTCCGCCATATTGGACCACCATTTTGAATTTCTAAATTTTGAGTAAATATTCGTAATCAGCGACCTCAAAAACATCAGGGCACCAATTTTCATCTTAATCGATTAAAATCGTCTATTTCGGTCCGCCATATTGGCGCCGCCATTTTGAATTTTCAAACTTTGACTTCAGATTCGGATTCAGCGACCCCAAAAACCCCCGAGTCAACTCCGGCTAACAAACCGAAGCAAGTTAAACCGGAAAAAACCCGGGTGCGCACTATTGCGTCAATGCCACACAGGGCCTCTCCTGATTCCGCGCACTATTGCGTCAATGCCAACGAAGGGGTTAATACATTAACGATTGCCAGTGAAACCTAACAAAGAAACAGGGTTAATTTCAGAATATACATTATATAATATTGAACATTAAGTTTTAAAAATAAGTTATATGTTGCGAATGGATATGCTTTATGATTTTTATGTACAGGTTATATTCAGTCATATTCCATTCTTTGTATATTGATTAATAACTTTCATTGTAATTAAAGTGTACAAATACACTGAATAAATGAAACAATAAAAAAACACACAGGAAATAATGACTACATTATCTTATGGTGTATAATACAAAAGGTTGCAATGATTTTTCATAGAAAAAAGTATTTATATTGTCATTAGTGTTAAATTTATTCAAACCATATATCTAAATTTTATGGTGGTAGGTAATCACCAATCTAATATTTAAAAAAAGAACTAAAAAAGATACATCTGCATTCACGTAAATCACCCGGGTAGAAATTATCTTCGGGCCCTACTCAGGGCGTTACCAGGCCGCCTGACTGCCGCGGTAGGGCGCTTTCATGGCAACCTGATAGCGCCCTGAATCGAACTGTAACGCTGTGTCACATATGGCCCTGATCAGGCTGCCTGACCAGGCTATTATAAGGCTACCCTGAGAATGCCTAATAACTTCCAAAGGCTGTATTTACGTTCATTATAAATAATATTACAATTAATTATTAATTTCAGGGCATTATATAGTAATATGAACAATAACATTCTATTAATATACGAAACAAAAAAAAAGAGAATCGTCTTCGGAGACGGTTTTTCCTAAAACTATTCGAGAAGTGATGCACGCGGGATTTGAACCCAAGACCTACAGGACCTACCTATTTACCTAACTACCTAACCGAGCACGCTAACCACTAGACCAAACCGACTATGTGGATATGTCATACTGTAATTCCATAATAGTTTATTTTACGATAACAGTAAAAGGAGTGATGCGAGAGGGTAATATATGGAACCAATATTTAAAGGTGATTCTGCCAAAAACTTCGGATTGAAATTCGCCGACCTTATACGAAATCTCTCTGGTACAGAAATGACTTTAACTCAAAATTCGTAAAATCAAAATGGCGGATTTAATATGCCGATCGAAAAAGCAAAAACTGACTTTATTTGTATGAAATTTATTTATTGCAAAAAGAATCTTTGTCCCCCACCTTGAATGCGATATTTCGATTTTATAAAAGATATTTTTAATTCGACGATTGGGAATTTGAATTTTTCATTCGTAAAGTTCATATGGTGGGTTCAATAATGTCGGACGAAAATTGTAATTGTAATTGTAATTTTTATTTAACGGATTTCTCCTTTACATGGTATATTTACAATTTGTGAATAGATTCGAAAACACGAGTATTTCTTATATACTTAATAGACTGTGGTAAGGTATAATATAAATACAAATCTAAAAACTATTTCGAAAACTTAAATAGGACTACAACTTTGACTTGATAACATCGACATACAGTTTTATAAAATCCCCCCTGAGTCATTCGTATCGTAGAACCGCTCTATTTGCCTGCGTCTTAAATACCTCGAATGGAATCCCCATGAAATTCAGTGACTCGTACTGGTTTCCGAGTCCAGCAATTCGTGAGATCGTCGAGTTCCTCGCTAAGCTTGTCTTAGTTTGGCTTTCGAAAAAGAGACGAGAAGTAGCAGACCTAGCATTTTGTCTCGACACCCTCAGAGCAACGAGGTTCAAAAGTTCCGACGATCTTATCACGTTATTTATTATTTTAAACAGAAAACATACATCCCCCAACGATCTCACTGAATTTAAGGACGGTATATTGGCTAATCTGGAGACGTTAAAGTAATTATGGTTTTTAATAGCCATGGGAATTCCTGATCTGAACGCAAATAATCTCAAAAACTTGTGCTGGAAAATGAACAATCTTAGTTTTTATTGAATTTAAACTTCAAACTTATATCATCAACATGGCGGACAAACAATATTTCAAAAGATTAAAATTCAAACAGGTGATTTGATTGGCCTGACATTAGTATTCCAAGAATGCGAAACTAAGGTTATGTTTTGACAACAGCGTATCCGTGGCAGCGAACGCTACGAACATTGTCAATTCGAATGCCGACGAACAATTTCGATTTAAAAGTTTATTTGGAACCAAACGTCATCATTTATTTCTACGGTAACAATCCATAAGTATAATAGGTATGGAATATGATACCTGCCTGAACTCTACTTTGAGTCGCACTGGATGAAGTAGGAAATGAGGAACTCGTAAGGCAAGCCTAATCAGCGCAATTTCACGGTTGCCTGATCTTACACCTAATACGGCGGCTCTGGATTGCGCCGGATCACGCCCTGTTCAGTCTTCCCATAATAGGGCTAGACGTGGCACTGCATGATCAGGGCCAAGCAAGGCTTTCCTTAGTTGGGTTAGCCGTGGCATCGCCTGATCAGGACCAAAGAAGGCTTTCCATACTAGGGTTAGCCGTAGGATTCCCCGATCGGGGCCTGATCATGATAAGGGAAGCCCTGCCAGATTTCTACCTGGGCAGGAGTACATTGCAAATTTGAGCTTAATCCTTCCGCTCAATGCAAAGATATTGACCGGTACACAATTTTCACCTCAATAGTGCCATTTTTAAAGGTAAATTCCTATATTAATAAATAGAGAATTTCTTATAATTTATGGGCATACTACTTAATGGTAGATTAAGAAATGCTGAAAATTTCATCTCGTTCGGTCTCTTCAATCCAGAGCCCCTGATTGATACGGACGTCCGGGTAACTCAAAATCATCTCAAAACATAAAAAAATACTAAATAATAAATGTCCTGCATTCTGTTGCACCAAGAATATGTATTTCAATTTGTTTAAGAGATCTGCTGTAAAAAGAAATAGATTAATTCATATTACACCAACATTTTCCATAAAAAGGTAAAACAGGCATGTGGAGACCTAATGCAATAGGCACTTCTATGCGTTTTTTTAAAACGTAAGTACCTAAGAATCTGGTGCATTTGTGAGTGTAACTAATCCTACAAAAAATTACGAATCGACGAGGTCGAGGGTCAGACCCAGGTCGAATCGGGATGTAATGCCCCATATATATATGTATATATATATACAAGGGTGCCCTCCGTAGGGTGCCCCCCCCCGAAGAGTGCCCCCCCCCCGAAGGGTGCCCCCCCCCCCACCCGAAGGGTGCCACCCCCCAAAGGTGCCCGCAGCCTTGGGGGACCTATGTTTTTGGAAGAGGACTTAGAATAATTCTAGCTCGGGGCTTGGCGGAAAGGGGTGCGGCTAACCCCAGCCCCTATCCGCAATATATATATATATATATTTTGGAACACACACACACACACACACGCACACACGCACACACGCACACACGCACACACGCACACACACACACACGCACACACGCACACACGCACACACGCACACACGCACACACGCACACACGCACACACGCACACATGCACACAAGCACACAAGCACACAAGCACGCACGCACGCACACACGCACACACGCACACATGCACAGAAGCACGCAAGCACACAAGCACACAAGCGTGCGTGCGAGCGTGCGTGCGTGCGTGCGTGCGTGCGTGCGTGCAGCGTGCGTGCGTGCGTGCGTGCGTGCGTGCGTGCGTGCGTCCGTCCGTCCGTCCGCGCGTGCGTCCGTCCGTCCGTCCGTCCGTCCGTCCATGCGTGCGTGCGTGGGTGCGTGCGTCCGTCCGTCCGTGCGTCCATCCGTGCGTGCGTGCGTCCGTCCGTCCGTCCGTCCGTCCGTCCGTCCGTCCGTCCGTCCGTGCGTGCGTGCGTGCGTGCGTGCGTGCGTGAGTGCGTGCGTGCGTGCGTGCGTGCGTGCGTGCGTGCGTGCGTGCGTGCGTGCGTGCGTGCGTGCGTGCGTGCGTGCGTGCGTGCGTGCGTGCGTGCGTGCGTGCGTGCGTGCGTGCGTGCGTGCGTGCGTGCGTGCGTGCGTGCGTGCGTGCGTGCGTGCGTGCGTGCGTGCGTGCGTGCGTGCGTGCGTGTGTGCGTGCGTGCGTGCGTGCGTGCGTGCGTGCGTTCGTGCGTGCACCCGTGCATGCGTGCGTGCGTGCGTCCGTGCGTGCCTGCGTGCGTTCGTGCGTTCGTGCGTGCGTGCGTGCGTGCGTGCGTGCGTGCGTGCGTGCGTGCGTGCGTGCGTGCGTGCGTGCGTGCGTGCGTGCGTGCGTGCGTGCGTGCGTGCGTGCGTGCGTGCGTGCGTGCGTGCGTGCGTGCGTGCGTGCGTACGTGCGTGCGCGTGTGCGTTTGCGTGTGCGTATGTGTGTGTATACAACTCCGAAAATTCGAACGCCAATAACTCAAGAACCGTTATGTATATCGCGCTCAAATTTGGCACACAAGTGTAGCAGCAGACCCTCTTCAACTGTAGCAATTTTCGACAAAATCCATGTGAAAATTTCGATTTTATGCCGTTTTGAATTTTTTTAAAAATGGAGGTGGTCGCTCTAACTTTCGTAAAATTCAGTCTATTTTGCTAAATAGTTGGTTATAAGAGCAGGTGCACTCAATGTTGATTGGTATTGAATTTGGGTCGAATCGGCAAAATGGTTCAGATTTTATGTAGTTTTGAATTTTTAAAAAAATTGACATCGCTCTATTGTAATTTTTGCAAAACTTGAGATAGCGAGCTTAAATTTAGTATATAAATGAAACAATATTCAGCCATTATATATGTATAATTTAGTGACGAACGGTATAAAATTTTTGATTTTATGGAATGTTGAATTATTTTTAAAAATATCCGTTATCACATTTACTTTCGGAAACGCTCTAATAATAACGAAATAACGAAATAGGAAAAGGAAATTCACAACATGTTTAGTTATATAGTTAAAACAAGGATGCAAAGTAGAACCTTGCACATTGCTTCCTCATTATTTTTCGCTTTTTACAAAGCTTCCTCTATGAGGAAGCCAAAATTGAATATCATACTTCCTGATAGAGGTAGCTTTGGAAAAAGCGAAAAATAATGAGGAAGCAATGTGCAAGGTTCTACTTTGCATCCTTTTTTATTAAAGTCTCGGTGAGCCGCTTCTTTGTTCAGTTTTTATTCACCAACTCTACTAAAATTCATACTGCTTCATACCTGCTTTGGCCGAATCTTGTCCGCTAGATGGTTCACTACCTTGTTTTGCCTTGTCCTCCTCCTCTTGCGCCAATTTACTTTGATTGGGATTGCAAACTGTTAGTGTTACAACTCCTTCCGTTTTCTTTAGAAGACTCGTAGCCTGCGAAATAGAAATATATAATTGTATTACTTACTTGAAATACCTTCTATTGCACATTTATCAATCCACACTACAAGCATCAGTTCGTCCACAATAACACAGTTGGTTGTTTGGGAGAAGTGAGCCAACATTAATCTCATCAAAATTTAACTGAACATCATAAAATATTTTTAAAAAGTCGTGTTTTATAATATATTTTATTTTATTTTTGACTTGTTGCGAACGAGGTATATATTGAATGTGTGTGTATGTATGGGCGTGTAGTTCAATATTTGTCCACTATTAATTAATACATATGTTGAAAGCAGTGGCGTAGCCAGGACTTTATTTCGGGGGTGCAAAACTTAAAGAGAGTGATAGTTGACAAATATATATTGTTACGACCGAGCGAATGAATAAAGCGGATATTTGATTATGGGGCGGATATTATTAATTACAAAGAGTTCTATTTATCTTTAACGCTTTTGTTCGCACGTCTGCTCGCAGTCAAAGTCCTGTCAAGACTTTTTTTTGTCACGTTTTCTGTGAAGTATCCTCATACCGTGTGTTCCTATAAAGCCTAATCTCTATATTGATAACACTACTTCCCTCCCCCTAGAGTTGCCGCCCCGGCAACTACCTATCCACCCTATGATGTGCCACGATCCATCTTCCTAAAATCTGTCCATTTTTCTTTAACCTACACTGTTCTGATATTCGTCCATGTCCACAAGGGAAAACCATGGCCGGAAAAACCTTGGGCAGAGCAGTGTTCACAATTCTATATAGTTCCATTTTTTCCTATATTCAGTCGTTATCTAGTCTACGCTAAATAAAATCATTTTGTCCTTTACTAAGTTCATTCCAATCAACTTTCAAGTATTTCGTTCAATTCATTATTCTTTCTCTGTTTTCATTATTCTTCTCCAATTTTTTTTTGACATTCGAAAGGATTTGAGCTGGAAGGATTCAGGCCGCTTCACAGTATCTTCAACTTTACCGGTGAAATACAAATTAATCGCGTAGACTTCCGCAAATACTAGCCACACTCTCTCCCTTTTTTTAAATTCTCATGTCGACATTTTCGACCTCGAAATCAATTCACCCGATTCATTCCACAATAAAACGACAATTCTACATATATGTTGTGACGTGCCCCTCGTGGAAGTATTTCGGCGACTTCACAAGGAGCGCCGCCCAAATATAACGACGCCCAGAATTTTATACACTTTTATTATCTCCGCACTTTCCACACTATTTACTTATTTTCGCTGGGCGCCAGCCTCTCTATTATTTTCCCAAAAGCCAGGGAAACTTACCACTCTTCTTTAATTCTTCACCGGCTGACTGGCTAGCTGGAAGGGATGCAGTTCGAGGCATGCGAAATCAAATACGCGAACAAGTGATTCTATTTTAAATTATCGTAAAATACCAATTTAATCCATCTTTAGGAAATTATCAATGTAACAAATTAAGTACAACAATTGACTCGAGTCCGAACAAAATTTCGCGAGTTATTACGCACGCAACGCTACTAATTCGAGGAGCCTTTTTCCTCGAATCGGGGAAGCCGACAATATCGAGGAGGATTCTACAGATGCGGACAATATCACGAAAAATGGTGCACCACGTGCGCCTACCTTTTCCTACGCTGCTGGTCTCGACCCTCGCTGCGATGCCGGACCTCTCGAGTCTCTGCTTCTCACGAAAATTCAAGCGAAGCGGCTTCCACACTGGCAATTATTATTCCCTCGATCACTAATGTTACCGTCGGCACGCGCACGATTCGCTAAGGCTCGCGGAAACACGTTGGAACACGCTCGACGCGGTAACAAAAATCTATCGAAGATGCGCGAGTACTGCTCGAGCGCGATCTTCTTTCTATTCTTTCTCTTTCCAATGTAACTGGAGTTACTCGCCAGAGGCTTACTGTCTCTGCTCACGGCTCGAAGCTAACTGGAGTTACTCGCCGGAGGCTTATTATCTCTTCTCACGGCTCGAAGCTAACTCACGACTCGAAGCTAACTCACGGCTCGAAGCTAACTAAAATCTTTTCGATAATTATCACACGCTATGTCGGATTACGCGTGCCTCGGACCTCCGGGGTGGGGGTCACGGCCTGCCATCGATCGACTTCGTCGATCGTCGCGTTGTTCCGCTGTCCCTCTTTCTCCGAGAATCCTGTAAGTGATATTCACGGCAGTCAAATGTTCGAATAACGCTACGAGTTAACTATGACAAGGAACGATTCGGTTGCTACGCTGGCTTTCGTGAGGCCTCGGTGCACGAGCACCCTAGGCCCAGCGCGTTGATGCGAGCATGTACTAACGCCTCGTCACAATGTATATCTGAAAATATTTTTCTACACTAAATCATCGATCCCTGTTCGAAACCTCTCATTGGCCAACATTCCCTCGATCCGTAACTCTGGCTCTTCGCCTATAAACAGAATTCTCCGGAAACCCTCCAGGACGCTTTTCACCCAGCGGGAATCCATAAAGCCGTCCAAGGCTCCAGCCAAGCAATTCTCTACACTTTTCAGATCCTTAACAATACTAATAATCTCATAGACCAATTATATTCTACCCGAACTACGACTCGACTTTACGATCATCTTGATCGTCTACCCGAGAGAGAAGAATCACTCAAATTTTAATCAATACTTTTACAAATATCTCGATTGAGAACAATACATAAATTTAATTTTCCTGGGTCAGTCCTATGCAGCTCAATCCGCATAAATGAAACAGTTTTCTATCATTTATGTATAATAATTTCATGCTGATTGACTCGTTTTTCTTCTATTCGGTTCACAGCTATAGAAAGTCTATCATAATGAATCTTGAATATGATAAACATTTGAATCCAAAGATTTGTGAATGAAACCTTTTTTTATTGAAATATGTATGTGCACGCCTTCGCTTACGCGACACAATTACCAAATAATTTTACCTATTTTCAACGAAGGGTTTTTTCGATGAAGGTATCACGAAACTGCCGTGGGCGAAGGATAGTTCGGAAAGTTTGATGGGAGGAATAAAGTGAAAAATTCGTGGTGCAATTTGTATAAAAATCACTGATATATTCACACAAACACTAAGTTATCACGACAATAATGTTCACGTATTAGTACGAATAAACCAGACTTAATTTTGACAACGATTTCAATCGATCGGCGTAACTACGAGGCGTAAATTCGTAGTTACGTTTATTTTGCTAATTAGCGCGTGGTAGGATAGTGTGCTCGTAACGTGTTTACCATTCCGGGTTACGGAGACAACTGAGAAGAAGGGCACTGAGGCCAAAGAGACAGAGCACGAGAATCGTATCTCTCTCGTTCGTTACGAAAAGTAGGTACCACTAGCATCGTTGCGTTGCCGAATATCGGTGGTACGAGCGATAGATATACTTCGATTACAGTATAGTTTACTGGTCATAACGCTGTGGCATGAACATTCCGCCCGCCTCGACTGAGAGGACGAAATTTGTCGGGCAGAAGATCGTTGGCGTGAAGCGCCGCCCGCCGTGAATAACTCGGTTTGATTTTCTTTTCGCGGGATGGTAGTGCGATACATATCGCAAAGTGATACGTAAATCTACTATTTACAAATATTTACACCTTGCCGCCCGACGTGGACACAGGCGCGGGGGAGTTCAAAGTCGTGTTCGGTTGTAAGTCTTTCTTTGGTTAAAGTTAATAACACTGGTACACTTTTCGTCGCACTGTTGAGCACTTGACATCGAGTACAGTTACATGGATAACTTACTAATTAAGTATAATATGCGAACGGTTGGTGTGAGCGTCATTTTGCCGAGAGGCGGTAGACTTGTTTTGCGAAATGTTGTGTCGAATGGTTTTTTATGCGTTGACTGTCGGAGGAGACTCGTCAACCGTATCGCAGTCGTGGAATTCGTAAGAGTCTGTTGTGTCAGAAGTGTCAGGAGGAGATGGTGATGGACCAGATGGTACCGTGTCAATTGGTAATACGCAGATCTGAGAGATCGGCCTTTTGAATGTCGATTGAGCAGTGCGGATGACGACTACTCGTACGTGGTTGTCTGATCCTGGGTGAATCTCGATGACTTTTCCAAGCAACCATTTTGAAGGTGGTAGGTTATTGTTTCGGATTAAGACGATGTTCCCAACTGCAAGGTTGGCTTGTTCCGTTTTCCATTTGGTGCGGATTTGTAGGGAGTGGAGATATTCCACTGACCATCGTTTCCAAAAGTTTTCGACAGTTCATTGTATGAGTTGCCATCTGGATAAACGATTTTCGTTTAGTTGTAGCAGAGTAGGTTCTGGTACCGATAATAGCGGGGCTCCGATAAGAAGGTGTCCCGGCGTCAAAGCGGCGAACTCACATGTGTCAGTGAGATTCGGCCCGATTGGTCTTGAGTTCAAGCATGCTTCGATTTGTGTCACAAGAGTGTTGAATTCCTCGTACGTGAGGGTTTGGGTACCGAGAAGCCGTTTGAGATGGTGTTTGGCACATTTTACACCAGCTTCCCACAGTCCACCGAAGTGTGGAGCTCCGGGAGGTATAAAATGCCAAGTTGTGCGGTCGGTAGCGATGAGATTTCCGAGATCGGTGTCGGAAACTGCCAATTTGAACGCGTTTTGCAGTTCTTTTTCAGCACCCTGAAACGTCGTTCCGTTGTCACTGTAGATATCGGATGGTAATCCTCGACGTGCGATAAAGTGACGGTACGCAGCAAGGAATGCTTCAGTGGTATAGTCAGAGACGAGTTCAAGGTGTACGGCTCGTGTGGACATACAAACGAATACAGCTAAGTATGATTTGTGTGATTTGTGTTCACGTCCTTTGCTCGTTCGGACGAGAAACGGTCCGGCATAGTCGAGTCCGGTGTGAAGAAATGCGCGGTATTGGTTTACGCGCGCTTTCGGAAGATTATCCATTAATTGCGATGGGGTTTTCGCTCTTTCACGGGCGCATGGTACACATTTTTGTATCAAATTTCGTACGAATGGTCGATGCCCGATAATCCAGTAGTTTCTGGTGTACGATACAGATCGTCAACTGCGGACCTCCGTGAAGACACCGTGCGTGTGCGTCCTCGATGATGAGTTGAGTTACGCGATGTTACGGTAGAATCGCAGGATGTTTTTCTTCGTATGTTACCTCTGCTCGCTCCAAACGTCCGCCGACTGGTAGAGTACCCTTTTCGTCCAGGAATGGAGCGAGATTACGTAACTGAGAATTACGAGGTACCGGATGTCCTTGTTGAATAGCGTGAATTTCATTTGCGAATTTTTCACGCTGAGTGTCGTTGATCCAGAACGTTTGCGCGGCGAGGATTTCGTTGCCTGTCAGGCGTCATTCTGTCGCATTGGTGCGTCGTCTACATTGGATGATAAAACGCTGACAGTACGCTGTTACGCGGGTCAGTTTTCTCCATGATGAAATTTCGGAGTAGAGTTCGCAATGAAGGATTTTGTCGACGGCGACGTGTGACTTTGTTTTTGTTACTGAAGGATCGTTTGGTATTCTTAGTTCGTTGAGGTACCGTCGCGTTGAAACTAAATGAGTCTGTTTCTGGTACCCAACCGATGCCAAGAATTTTGATCGCTTCCTTTGAATCAAAATCACGTACTTTAGTTTTTTCGATATCGTCTTCCGGAAGTTCTGCCAGTAGGGATGCATGACTCGCCATCCATTTTCGTAGAGTAAATCCTCCTCGTTCCAATAAGTTTACCAGTTCGGCGCGTAGCGAACAAGCTCTTGTCTCGTCGTCGGCTCCGAATAGATCATCGTCAACGTAGAAATTGTTTCGAACGATGTCCGCGACGTTGGGAAACAGAGATTCGTCGTCGTCTGCCAATTGTTTAAGTACTCGCATTGCAAGGTACGGAGCCGAAGCGGTACCATACGTCACAGTTACAAGTTTGTACGGTGTGATTGGCGAGTCTGGAGTTGAACGCCAAAGTATTTGCTGGGACCGCTGGTCTTCTGGAGCGATGAGTATTTGTCGGTACATTTTTGTAATGTCAGCGGTTAATGCATATTGATGTTGCCGCAAACGTAGGATGGTAGAAGGCAAGTCCGATTGGAGCTTGGGTCCTATCATAAGATGGTCGTTCAGAGACGTACCGTTCGATGTTTTGCTGGATGCGTTAAACACGACCCTGAGTTTAGTTGTGCTGCTATCCTTGAAGACTGGATGGCGCGCCAAATAGACAGCTGGTGTCGAGTCAGGGGGGTCAAACTTGGTCGGTATCATGTGTTTAAGGCACCAGTAGTCCGTCATAAAATCGTAGTAAGGACTGAGTAAGTCAGGGTCGCGATTGATTTTACGAGTGAGTTTGGCAAGCCTGTTTTCAGCAGTAAATCGCGAGAAACCGATCGCGATAGGAGTCGGTCCTTTAAAGGGTAGCCTAACACTATATCGGCCTTCGGGTAACCGAATATGTGTCGCGGCGAAATGACGCTCACACGCAATTTCCTCTTCGCTGAGATGGGAACAAGTTGGAACTTCTTCGAGTTCCCAAAATCGTCGCAGTTCGCTTACGAGATTCGAATGTGATGTAGCGTGATGCGCTGTTAACGTCGTAACGTTGTTTGAGCTGACGCTCGTGATTGGTCCGGACAAGATCCAGCCAAACGCAGTGTTCTGTGCTACGGGTGACCCGGTTGGTCCCCGTTTCAATCCTTCACGAAGGATGTTCGCGTATATGTCGGCGCCTAAAATCATTTGAGTCGCAGTGCTGGTGCTAGGCTCAGGATCAGCCAACTCAAGGCCCTCTAAGTGTTTCCAAGTCGTCAAGCATTGCGAGCGTGGAGGCACATAAGAGGTGAGTTTTTGGAATACTATCGCGGTACAATGGATTGGTTTATCATTGGTACCATTGCAAGATTGTAAAGTAAGTTTTACTAACGTTCGGCCAGTGCCTGCATCTGTGCCGCCGATCCGGGTCACTGGAGTATGTATTTTTGTACGTGGAGCTCTCAACGATTGAGCGATCGACTCGGTAACAAACGACGACTGAGAGCCTTGGTCCAGCAACGTTCTTACTTTTATGGTTCGTCCCTTGGACGATGAAACATTTACCCAGGCAGTCGCTAGCATCACAGAAACAGGAGCAATGGTAGGTTCGTTCACCTCGACATTCGAGACAAGATGTTGATTTGAAGTAGATGGACTTTGAGTTGTTGCTGGAGGAGCAGTTTTTTGAGGAGTGTGTGTGACGGCCCTACATTGCATATAAGAAGACGATTCGAATGAGAGAAATATATAGGTGACATTAGCGCAGTGGTTAGCGCTCTTACTTAGTACCTGAATAATCCGGGTTCGATTCCCGGTGATCACCATATATTTTCTCTCTTCGATACTTCGTCAGTCCATCCGCAATGCCAATATCTACACTTCCCCAAACTCTCCGCCTGGTCATTACATATGACCAGGCGGAGAGTTTGGGGAAGTGTAGATATTGGCATTGCGGATGGACTGACGAAGTATCGAAGAGAGAAAAGAGTGATCACCGGGAATCGAACCCGGATTATTCAGGTACTAAGTAAGAGCGCTAACCACTGCGCTAATGCCACCTATATATTTCTCTCATTCGAATCGTCTTCTTATATGCAATGTAGGGCCGTCACACACCCCCCTTCACTGTATTCGACGTCCTCGTCGACAGTGCAGAGTCAGGTTTCCTGTTACGTGATTGTAGTGGAGTTATCGTAGATGCTACGCGAAGCCTGTATCCAACGTCGGACCTCTTCCCTCGGCCGTGTTGAATCCCGCGGTGTAGCTCTTCAGTGCCAGGCCTGTATTGGCGGAAATCTGTGTGTGTGCTCCATCGGTACAATGCGGAATTGAGGACGTTTTTGGGCCCGTAACTTCTGACACCATGTAATGACCAGGCGGAGAGTTTGGGGAAGTGTAGATATTGGCATTGCGGATGGACTGACGAAGTATCGAAGAGAGAAAAGAGTGATCACCGGGAATCGAACCCGGATTATTCAGGTACTAAGTAAGAGCGCTAACCACTGCGCTAATGTCACCTATATATTTCTCTCATTCGAATCGTCTTCTTATATGCAATGTAGGGCCGTCACAAGTGGAAGTGCTAACTGGAGTACTTGCACTCACACTTCCTCCAGGCGTAAAGGATACAGATTCGTTTTTCCCTTTTTTTGAATTGAAATAAAGTAATGTATGATGCTTCTGTTTACAGTGATAGCATACGACTTTGCTGTGACATTGTTTCGTTTGATGTCCCGACGAGAGACAGTTCGTACATAAATTATGTCCCTTAACGATTTTTTGTCGTTGTTCGACCGATTTAGAACGAAATTGGTCGCATTTGTGAAGTGGATGAGTTTCATCGCACTCGCATAATTTTGAGGCAGTGGATAGATGGGTTTTTGTCGAATGTCCGTCACCTTTCGGTTTATTTCTATTCGACTGTGGCATAATTGATTCAAGAGCTCGAATTCGGTATTCAAGAAACGCGTGAATTTCTTTATATGTGGGATACTCGGTTTTTTCACCGATTCTCATCTCCCATTCGCGGCGTGAAATCGAATCTAGTTTTCGAACGGTCATGAATGTGACAATATGATCCCATCGATCCACTGGTACCTCTAAGTTGCCTAAAGAGGCAACTGCTTCGTAAGTATGATCTCGCAATCTTTTGAGATCTTTGACATTCTCTGTAGTATCGGCGCTAATATCGAACAATTTTGCAAGATAAGAATCGATAAGATGTCTCGAATTTTCGTACCGGTCTTTAAGCTGATTCCACGCGAGCACAAAATTGGCATCCGAGAGTGTAATTGTCTTTAAGAGGGAAGCAGCTTCGCCACTAACGCTTTGTTTTAAATAATACAACCTTTAAACGTTGTGTAAGGTACCATCTTCAATTACTAACGATTGAAAGAGGTCTCGAAAGGAAACCCAATCAGTGTAAGTACCTGAGAATTTTGGTAAAGCAATTGGTGGTCGTGAACGAGAATTAGCATACTTTCCGTCTGAAAGGGAGCAATTACCGCTTAAAGTAGCATTTGTGGATGTCGCGGGTGTACATGTGGCTAATGCCGTGGAAATGTAATCGCAAACCTCGTAATATTTGGTCCCAGCGTTGAGGTACTGATCTTCCTTGAAGTACGGAAGCGTCTTTCTTTGCTCCACACTGGCTGCTGCGTAGAGTTGACGATCAAGGTCCTTACATTCCGATCGAATGGTGTGCAGAGTGTTGAGTCGACCTTGGAGAACAGACGGTGTGAAATTGTTCTTCCCGATTTTTTTAAGATTGACGAGAAGACGAGAAATCGTTGCGATTGTTGATGTTTGCTCATAGAACAGGTCGTCCAGAGAAGCCATATTGAGTGGCACGGATCCGACTGTGTGGATCGCGTACGTAAAATCGTATGGAATGTACGATCTATCAGGGTCCCGACTGCGTGGGTACCCGTTCACAGTTAATTGTGATGATTAAAGTGTAAATCAATGTTTATAATCTTAGTTTACGCGAAACTAGATTTGTTTTGCAAATAAATTCACACCGAGATTCGTAGTGGTGTACGTTCATGCGTTTCACGGTGGATTAAATTTAGAAACACTTTGGCTCGAATTTTGATATTACCGCGAAAAGTGTGAAATTTACATTCGATTGTGACGATAATAATCGTTGATTGTAAATTAATCCGTTTGTTGGGATTGAATTATGAGTATTTAACACCTTTTTTATTTTTTTGAAGATGTTCAATTAATGTATTTATTGTGCGGTCTTTACTGGTTACAGAACGCTTGTAAAAGCTGCACTGTTTTTCACTCGTAAACGATTTAAATTGCTGAGTAGTAGTAGTAGTAGGTTTATTTATTTTGAATTCAATGAATCCATACAATTCGTACAGGGAGTTCCATCAGATTGTTTACGGCAAGCAGATTAACGGTAAATAAGAATATTACATCTAAATAATACGATCGCAAGAATTTGACGGCGGCTTTTACACTTATTTTTTCCGTTGGTCAAGCGCACGCGTAATGTATACATATATATTTTTCATGATTACACAATCGTCAGTCGATAAAAATTGTAACCAGGCACCGGTGTTTTCGTGCAAATTCATGTGAGGGAAAATTTCGCTTTTCAGATTGTTGTAGGAAGGACACATTACTAGAAAGTGGTGTAAATCTTCGCATTGGGTATCATTACAACCTTTACAATATTCCGACACAAATTCGTGTTTTGCGCCCGCGTGAAGTATTCTACTGAAATTCGCACCTGACAGTCGCATTTGCGCTATAACCCTCCTCATTGACATAGGTAGTCTTTGTTTTAAGTACGGCTGCAGTCCTTCAGATAACGTGAGATACGGGTAAATGGACAGATATTGTGACTGCTGCCGTCTTTCTAGGTCGGCTCCACGGAGTGATTTTTCAAAATGTCTCAGGATAGCTTCTTTGTTAGTTTTGAGGGAGCTGAGGCTTATATCCGGCCAATGATGAGCAGGATCTGCAGATGCTAGCAGTGATCTAAGTTGGGTGCACCAGTTATATTTGTCACGAGTGGGTTTGAGGCTTTTTAATCTTTTGAAGCATAATCGCGGGTATCTGGATATTCACGAGCCCGTGGATATTCCAAAAAAAGATGCGTGGCGACCTTCGCGAGCGGGTACAGGTGGGGAGCGTTGAACTTGAGATTTGCTGTTCAGTGCTGCGTCGTGCTGTGGTCACAGCTTCGGCGCGTTTATGCTCGTTCTGGCCGCGTAGATGTTGCTATGATCCCGCCGTCGCTGCTTCGCTCGGTGTGTTGACGATTCCTCGAGACGGCTGACTCAGAAAGGTGGCTATCGAGGCCGTAGCTGCTGGCGGCTGTTTGACTTTGGTTGTTGCTTTCTGTTTCCTTACTTTTCGACTGTTCTCGGACGTTTCGTGAGCAGAGATGTGACTGTCTTCGGTGCGAATTTCTTCCAGCGCCGCACTTCTTTTTGTTCCACGGTCCAGTGCACGCGTGTTTTCCACAGTTTCCGTGTCAGATACGTTGGGAGAGACTAGTTGATGCCCCCGTGAGTCTTGCAGTTGCGCGGCTTGTGCATATGTATAAAACTTGTTGTCTAGTACTAATTTATTTCGCACGAGTTTCACTGCACGCCCCGCGCTTTTCAAACGTTTGTAAATACCGACCAGCTGACGTCTGTCTTGTCGTTCCTCGGGTGACAGATCGTCGGCTACACTGATGGATAGCTGCCGGAGTTTGTTTACATTAGCGAAGACTTGATGTTTCCATTCCGAAGCCGAGAAGGACACAAACACTGGGCGCTTTCCTCTAGCCTTACCCAAGCGGCGTACTTTCGTGAGACAGGCCACTGGTATAACTGCTTCGATTTGTTTTAAAATATCACAAATAGTCTGAAAAATGTTCCTATCGTTCGGTTCAGCGTCCGGGACCCCGAAGAAAATGACGTTGTTGAGTCTCGCATTTGCGTTTTGATTGTCCAGATTACTTTTTAGCACTTTCAACTCGGACTCAAGTGAGTCCTGCCGCGTCTCCAATTTGACAAATTGTTCCCGAAACTCACTGTTGTCGGCCTTCAGCGTGTCTATAGAACACTTCAT
Source organism: Ephialtes manifestator (assembly GCA_963970395.1). Classification (NCBI taxonomy): domain Eukaryota; kingdom Metazoa; phylum Arthropoda; class Insecta; order Hymenoptera; family Ichneumonidae; genus Ephialtes; species Ephialtes manifestator. Next base: position 49,061 of record CAXAOA010000283.1, read on the forward strand.
GCTTGATGTGTCACTCTTAATGTCTTTCAGGATCGCGAATATTCCCGCCAGATCGTTAGGGGATTCTGGAGACGACATTTTAAAGACGTTGGTACTTTGGTAAAAATAATAAGACAAAGAATCTTCCGAACTATCTGCACGACTGCAGCGTGATAAACCGAGTCTAACAAACTTTGCAAAATGGGCAGGAATACTTAAAAAATAAACTGATTGTTTGGGTGCGAGCCACGCGGAGCGCGGGACGACACGTCTGCTCGGTACGAGAGCTGAGACGAAACTCCTAAATTGCTGAGTAAATAATTGATTAATTATTTGTAATACGAAACGCGCGAACGAAACTATTCAACAAAATTGTCATGTAACGAATTTTGGATTTCGAACTGCGGCGTTTGGTAAGTCGCGAAAATAATTATAGTATCACTCGAATTTATTTCGATGAGTTTAGACACGAAGAAATCCTGACGGATTTCCGAGAATTGTTTTCGCACGACGTCTATTGTTCGTCGCCGTGCTAGTACACTGCGTGACGTCAGCTACTGGAAGGAGAGATCTCGCGCGGCGCTCGAAGAAAGTATATTTTCGGGTGCACGTAGTTCGCGAAGATCGAAGCTTCGAGGGTCTCGGTGTGCGTGTACCGGGCCTCTCTATGGTGAACAGGCGGAAGTGAGATATGAGTTGCGCGTGCACGGGTACTCGAAGCGAGCGAGGTACCGCGTGGCGAATATTCGCGTATTCACTTTACTCACGTGGAATTGCACTAACGTTGCAACGTGAACGATGAAATCGATGTTCCTAAATATTCTTATTCCTTTTTTCCACGCTGAGAATTCGTGGAGTGGTTGACTATCTAATGATTCGACTACAGGAGCACGTTTTGAAACAAGTCACAGAAATATTCAGTTCGTTACACACATCACATTTCACTTTTTCGCGAGCCTCATCATTCTTATCCGGCTCGAAGGACCATAAAATGTGCGCGCCTTCGCTTACGCAACACAATTACCAAATAATTTTACCTATTTTCAACGAAGGGTTTTTTCGATGAAGGTACCACGAAACTGCCGTGGGCGAAGGATAGTTCGGAAAGTTTGATGGGAGGAATAAAGTGAAAAATTCGTGGTGCAATTTGTATAAAAATCACTGATATATTCACACCAATAAACCAGACCAGACTTAATTTTGACAACGATTTCAGTCGATCGGCGTAACTACGAGGCGTAAATTCGCAGTTACGTTTCTTTTGCTAATTACCGCGTGGTAGGATAGTGTGCTCGTAACGTGTTTGCCGTTCCGGGTTACGGAGACAACTGAGAAGAAGGGCACTGAGGCCAAAGAGACAAAGCACGAGAATCGTATCTCTCTCGTTCGTTACGAAAAGTAGGTACCACTAGCATCGTTGCGTTGCCGAATATCGGTGGTACGAGCGATAGATATACTTCGATTACAGTATAGTTTACTGGTCATAACGCTGTGGCGTGAACAATGTAATATTATTAATATTTTTTCTACGATCATATATTTTTATTATATAATTTAATAGAAAAATTATATTATTTATGATAATATTATGGGATATGGAAGAAATCATAGTACTTCATAAATTTGTCAAAGTCTCTATTTTGAACGATAAGATTTTTTACAATAGTTTTCTATCATTTATTTTTACCAGGGCAGTCACTTAAAAAAGGTCATAAGAGAAAAACTTGTGTAAATTCTTTTAAAAAATCTGAAAAATCCTTATTAAATACATAATGTGCATTATAATTCTGCAATTTAATAAAGACATACAGTGCACCAAAATGGTGTAAGGTAAAAAGTAAAATTTTTCACTTGTAGGTTTCAGACCGAACCAGTGAACGAATTCTAGTGTTCAATTTCTTATTTTATCTGTCGAAGAGTGCATTCTGGATTGAATATAGGAATTTTTATTTCAGTTCTTCATGACAAACCTATGATTTGAAATGTATAAATAAATGTCTCTATTAAAAACTCACTAAACAATTGGTTACAGTAAATCTAATTTTCACTGCATCAAAAATCGCTATATTAAATACAGAATGCACTCTTCGACAGATAAAATAAGACATCGAACATTTAAATTGGTTCACCGGTTTGGTCTGAAAGCTACGCCAAGTGAAAAATTTTACTTTTGACCTCACACCATTCTTGTGCACTGAATGTCTTTACAAAATTGCAAAATTGCAAAATTGCATCAGAAATTGTTGGATATTGGTTTTCGCCACAATAAATTTTTCGCTTACGCTGGGGTTAGAACCTACGACCTGCCTACCTAAGTACCTAACAACACACACACGCTACCGACTACGCTATCAAGGACTTAGTAATTTTGGATGTCTAAATGGCATAAGTATTGTACAACTATTATTTTCTCAAGCATACTTATAATTGACATTACAAAATAATCAATTGATTGCATTCAGAGCGCGAAGTGGGTCGGAAATATTTTCAAGTGAACATAATTTTTGGATGAACGGAATCTTTTTCTCACGAAGAGGCTCAGGTATCCGGATTTTCGAAAAAAGTACAACCACAGACCTATGAAGGTATAGCAGCAAACATAAATCAAACATAAATTTGCCGCAATAGAAGCGCGAAATGCTCCAGTGTTTAAAAGAAATCGTTTTTGAAAATCGCGAGTAACTTATCAGAAGTCGATGCTAAATGATAAATGTTAACGGGTTTTTTCGTTATTGGAAAATGTGGATTAAATTTCGAATCAGTCACTAAAATTTCATAAATATATGTTGATTTTCATGTACTATTTTAGTAATGATTGTTTTAGTAACCATGTGTTGTAATTTTACATCACAGGATTGGTAAAATTCATAGACACATACTAAATTTACTATGCAACTATATTAATGTTTATTTCCTACAGCGAGTTTTGTAAATTTCTCACACTTTTGTGTCGCAAGAACACAAGCATTTTGCAAAAAGTAATACACCCATTTGGATAAAATTGCAAATACTTTGCTTGGTATCTTTCAATATCAGTAACTGAAATTTGAGTAACTTTGATCTTACATTCAATGCGACAATGTATATTAAATTTCAAATTGGGTACGAAAATTCCAAAAATGCATATTGATTTTCCTGTACCAATTTAGTAATTAATGATTTGATAATCATGTGTTGTAATTTCCAATCATTGGATTATCGAAATTCATTTGTCTGTATTAAATATACTATGCAAACATATTAATTTCGATTTCCTATACCGAGTTTTACAAAATTCATACGCGTTTGTATCGGAAAAACGCGAATATTTTTTACAGTGAATGGAATACTCTGTAATTTTCTCAGCCCAAAAGAAATATCCGTTTTTGAATAAAAGAAATAACCCCCGATTTTCGGTAAAAAATCGGTGTTGTCGGAACGTGACAATTATTTTGAATGTTCTATTCAAAAGTTAACACAAA
>CAXAOA010000285.1:10000-30000 GCA_963970395.1 Ephialtes manifestator
AGGCTGCTCTTAATACGTGTCTAACCGCTATACTCCACAACTACTTGACGTGAAGCGTCAATCTCCAATACATTGTCATATTCAGCGTACACAATACAATTAATTGTTGAAGATAGGGCTTCTGAAAAACGTACTTCTATTCGCACACTACCGTGCCTTATGAGGTTCCAGTGAGTGCTACTATTGGCTGAGAGATGGGTAGCTTGTACGTGAAATACAGTTACCCTCATTCAGAAAGTGTATACCAGTGCCTGAGAAGAGTGTATGATATGAATCCACGTACATGGGGTTATCTATAAAGTTTGGCTGTAGTGGCCTCGATGGTATTTGCAAAACATCCGCATACAAAGAAAGATAATTAATATCGTAATTTTGAAAATTGAACGGGTTCATAGCGTGATCGCCATTGAAAGCCTTATTATCCACAAAACCGATGATTATACGTTTAGGTAGCTGACCGAGTATAACGTTATCAAGAGTATCACCGCGGACACCAGCATGCATGGATATAGCTTTAACTTCGACACGCGTCAAAGGGTACTTCGCAGTAGATTTAGATAGGGCTCTTGCATGAGCAAGAAGTATACCGGGAGCTATCTTAACGCGACGTACGAGTAGCGATGCCTCGGTGATTCGTATCGTGCAATTTTTCGAAGGGCTCATGAGACAAAAAGCATTGTTGCTCCGCACGAGACGGAGTCGCATTTCAACACCGTTTAACAAAAATCGCTCCTGATTGAAGATATCGCAGTGCAGATGGCCGAGGAGATCGACCGTTTTATTAGCTCCTAGCACGGTTCTTCGGTTTGTAAGACCGTTATTACCTTCGGCCAGGTCATCCATTTTACCCGCTGTATCATTATACCACAGAACACTCGTAAGATGCGAGTTTTTCGCACCAGGACCGTAATTCAAGAGTGTTTCAATGTATGCTCTGTACGCGTAAGCATTATTAGGGGGCGATACAAGTTTTTGATTCAGAAATACATCGACCTGGTTGAACATTGAGTGCATAAGATTATTGACAGGTCCTACTACAATACTCGTACCCTCCTTTGTAGTCGGTGCGTCTATTTTAATACGCATGCTCAGCATGGTATGCGCAAGGTCAATGTACTCATCCCCTTGTCCTGGTATGACAAACTCTATCGGTGAATCATCCGTCAACGACGAGATGGGCTCATAATACACTGAATGTGTTCCCTCAATCGTTGTCTGGGTTGGCGGCAGAGTAAATAGTTCGAGTTCCGATTTTAGACACTCACACGAGTGTGTGTGTAGGAACGCCATTTTATCTCCAACTTAAAATTATGTGAAAATATCCCTCACTGTTCTTGGTTTCTTGTTACCTCTCTTGACACCCGCCCTTTTCACACCCGCTCTTTTCACTGTCTTCTTCTTGCTTCGTTTCTTCTTATTTACGTTACCCAAACGTTTTCGCGACTTTACGGACTTCTTTCGTTTTTTCACACCAATGCGTCGTGTCGCGCGCCCCGCAAGAGAATGAAGCAGTTTATTAATTTTACTAGCTTTATAGCCTGAGCCCTGCATAAGGGTACTAATTTTTTCTTCAGCCTTGCGCTTCAGATTTTCCCCTGATTCACGCAGGCGCGTTTTGAATGCTTCTTTCGGACGTATACCAGAATCCAATATGTCGGTGGCGACGTTGACACCCGAACGCAACGCCTCTTTACCGACAGCCCGAGCGCCTTGCTTCAAGAGAGGTATTATGCGTCGAAAGAGCCCACCCAAGAAACTCCCTATACCGTGACCTCGCTGATTCGGTGAACCTATATACACCTGGCTGATACCGCCATAACCGGATCGAGCACCGCCGCCTCCCATTTGCACAGCGAAGTATTCGTCGTAGTCACCCATTTGGTTTACTTAATCTGTGCGTTTAAATTGTAACGTCACTGACAGCATCCCGTACTCGAATGGTATTGGATCCCCAAACTCATCCCTTATATCAATCGTTATTGTTTGAAAACTCGTGCGTAACAAAGGGACATAACGCGGTGGTGAAAAACTTCTAATTTTCACAGACCCGTAATTGCAATTATCAACAGCAGCAGTTGGTATGACACGTAACAGAGGTGTGTGCACATCTCCGGTAATATATGGTTCACAGATATCAGTATAAACGTACATCATATTCGGAGATCCGTTAGACAGATTAGCCGGCCTCTGGGCAACGTATTTGTATTCTCTTTGAACTACAACATCCTTGGAGTGAGTGAATCCTAAAACTTTATTTAGTACGTCCGAAAAACAGAAGGCGTGTTCCTGATTCTTACATGATTCACAGATACGCTCAACCGTAACATACCCATTGTGCGCGTACTGAAATTTCAGATGACCCGCTACACATGGTATTTCGTTAATTGTTTCTAGTAATGTATCTATGTTGCGGTATACTCCTGGTGGCACACAAGCACGGTCATCCCTGAAATCAATGTCAGCGCCCGTACTCGGTATTGCAATGTTCGTTACGACATTAATAAAATTACTATCTCCTTCGGGTGGTATATGCAAAATTGTCATGGGTATGTGTATTTCGGCTAAAGAAACGGCCCAACTACCGTGTAGTGACACACATTGTGGTAACTGCGTGGTATACCGTGTTGTCAAGTTATCAGGGTAATAACTCATACTACTGTTGCTGGGTAGTACAATGTAAAACTCTTCCTTCATTTTGTCAGGCCTTTGGTCTTCCTCGTTTGTACCCGCGATAACTCGGCCTCATAAAATATACCATCAATATCTTCGTCGTGAAGGTCACGCAAGATGTATGTCACGGGACAAATACTGCGTGATATCCGATGTATTTTAAATAACTCGCTACTCCATCCAGCCTCGTAACCTTTCGCGAAGGCGGCCTTTGCAGTACTGATACGTACAATATCGCCCACATTATATTTAGGAGAACAATGGTCCGTTTTCTTATAGCGCTCCATTAAATTACACCGCGCTCTAGCAGCTGTCATAAGCGTTACGGAGGCAGGAGTCATTTTTATACTGCTATGCACGGCATGATTGTATGCTGAAACGATGCTCTGCAGGACATCGATATAACGTTTTTGTCTAGAATACGTGAAATAACGCCACATTCTTTCTTTCAGCGTTCTATTGAATCTCTCGGCAATGGCCGCTTTTATATCAGGATTTCGCGCAACACGAAACTGAATGTTTTTTTTCTTTAAGAGAGTCTGGAATGCAGCGCCTACGAACTCTTTACCTTTGTCTGTTTGTAGACAGACGGGTGATCTACCATTACTAATTTTTTTCGATAATATGACATTAAACGCTTTCGCCACCGTTGCAGCAGTCTTATCACGTAAAGGATGGACCCAGGCAAATTTACTGAGAACATCGATAACAACAAGGAGATAAACGTAACCGTCATTATAATCCTTAATTGAGCGAAGATCGACAAGATCAGCCTCCCAAAAATCATCAATGTTTCGTACGTTATAAATACGACGCGGAAAGCGATGTCTCACAGGTTTGTGTTTAGTGTAGGCATCCTGTGTTTCAAGCCACTGCTGTGTTCTTACTTTTGAAATTTTCTTCTGTCGAGCCACACGCAATAATTTCGAGGCACCAGAAAACGATGCTTCATGGTCTGTATTAAAGTACACTTTTTCCAATGTTTTCATGATTATAATTTGAGGTTAGCCCAGGCTAGACGTCTTTTCTTATGATTATACCCTGCACCACTCTGATCTGATCTGTTTTCACTACCGCTGTAAAACGATGAATGACTTATAGCAGCGTCGTTCTCATTATTGCTACTGCTGCTGCTGCTGCTACTGCCGCTACAGTCATCGATTCCAGCCACAGCTCATCGTTACCAATGAATTCCCGCGGCGTTTGCATCGATCTCAGGTATTTGGCGAACGCACTGCGCCCTATTGGTTTAGGTACTTTTCTCGCCCTCATGGCATCATTCACAAGATCAACAATATTCGAGTCTTTAATCTGCTTTCCACTGATAGACACAACGCCGGCAGTATCCCAAGAAAATTGAGCTGATGACGCATCACGCAAACGTCGGAGCAGTAGTTTAGCTTTATTGCGGAATTTAGCTGGAATACTCTCAATGATAATGGAATCGTTCATGCTTTCACTCGTGTCTTTTTCTTTACGCGGTACTTTTTCTACACTATCTTTATTCTTCATAAGTGTACGGTACTGCTCAGCTCTCTCGTCATCGACGAAATGGAGATAGCGTTGTAGCACAGTCAAATAGGCGCACCACTTCTCACGCTCATCCTTGTATGTATTAGAATTCAAAATTTCATTCATCTCGGCGTCCAGCCTGGTTAGCACGGCGTCAATACCTTGTACAGATAGTGGCGTATCTGTACCAAGAACTGGTTGACGATGACGCTGTGCGTCCAGTTGAGATAAATTCTCCTCAGGTACGAGCACCATTTTTCTCGCGTGCTCCATTATCGGCCAATCAAATTCGACAGAACGGTGCCTAGTATTGGTGCTAGTAAGAGAGGCAAGAACCCTCCACTCTGTACAACGAATCGTTTCTTACTCTTCCAACACCCTTTTTTCGAGGCTAAACGGCGAAGAACGGGGGCGTGTCGTCGTAACTTTTTCCTTTGAGCGTCCTTCAGAGGTACGTTACCGCATAGAACGTTCAAGGCGCACTCGCAAATGCAGCGGACGATGCCGGAATCTGCTTTACATAAAACAGCTTCACGCTGTTCCTTATTGAGGTGTTGGAGAGCTTGCAATATTGCGATGTGCTTCTTGCAGAGCGGTGAACCTCTTTGTGCCATCACTCGTGTTGAACTACCAATACTTTCGTTGTATCACTCGTTTTAACTGAATTGTATCGCGCAAGGACTTCGGTGGTGTACTACCCTTAAGAATGTACGTAGCGCACTGACAAAAACAATGAACAGTGCTTGAATTTGATTGGGATGAGCTAGGCTCCCTGTACGCCGTATTCGATTGCTTGAACGCTCTCAATATAGCAATTACTTTATTGTGACGCGACGATCCTTTAGATGCCATTACACCCGCAGTACTGGCAGTTCAGCTGAATTGCAGCCGCTTTTTAACTTTTTTCGTGGTACGTACACGAAATGATGAAGATCATCGGGAAAAATAGAGGTGCGGAATCGGCAATTATCAGGTGTTGATTGTTTCAAATCGAGCAGCAAGTACCCGTGAGGCCTAGATGTTGCATCGTGATAGGCCTCTTGTAAAAAGCGCGGGTTTTCCGGATATACCTGACGTGCAAGATGTTGAATCTGAGCGCGATCACGAGGGTTTTTGAAAACCACGATATAGTTGGCATTCAGCGAAATATCACGCTGCCCGTGGCCCTGATGAAATAGGTTTTGCGTGATGAAAATAACACTCAGATTTTTATGATGGCTACCTTTCGTGAAAAGGTCAATGACACTATTGTTCGATGCCTCACGCATCAAATCGTCAATTATTATGAGTTTTGTGCGCGGGTCGCTCGCGTAATCTGCACTCTGCGGTAAACCCTCGTGAAATTCTATTGATGTACCATACTCCGTGTATGCAGGTTGCCACTCGGAATAATAGAAAATAATTCTCTCGAATGGCACGCTGTTCATACGAGAAATAAATTTCAAGAACTTTTTCACGAAATACGTCTTACCACAACCTGTGGGTCCACAGGTCATCGAGGTCCAGGGATGTTTCCAACGCGTGTCCATCTCTACGAATGAGTAAATTTATCATACTACTATGGATGATAAAGCCTCGGGACAGTAAAAATAATTATAAAATCATTTTATTTCACAATAACAGATGAATATTTTACACTATGTACATTTTGATAATATAGATTACTCCTTGTATCCATACGGCAAAGAACCGTATTCGCCGTAATGTCTTCGTTTGACGCTCGACGGCTTACATTTCTTTTTTTCTGTACGCGTGACGACTTGATGAAACGGCGTACGACGAATAGCGTCAAATTTTAACTCGATAGGTTCTACCTTGTCCCCGACTAAGTAGGCGCGGATTGAATTATAATTAATCAATTGACTGTTTGCAAAATTGAGCGAAAAACCTTTTACTTTACAAACTTCGGTTTTAGTACCGTCGGGTGCGCACGTTATGAATGAATAAAATTTAGGGCCTCCGGAAACAAAAGATTTAATATAGCAACCTGGTTCTAGTTCATCGGTAAGATCCCCTAAAAGCGGTCCTGTAGGAGGTTCATATTCGGTAGGATTATTCTTAGTCACGTAAATAACCGAGTCGGTATCGCAATACAATGCCCTCCGATCCAGACGTTCCAGATAACTGTACAGTTTCAAACGAGCCTGAGCTGTTGTATACGCGGCAATTACAGAATTCGCTATGCCTGACGGGATTACGGCCTCGTCATTTTTTATGTAGCTGACATACAATATTTGATGATTTACTGGTAAGATACCCGTGATTTCGTACTCAGGACTGGTCAATAATTCCATGAGCTTGGAGCGCGTTGAAACTATCGCCGTTTGGGGTAGATTTTCGCGCTGTCCGAACTTTCCCCAAAAAGAGTTGAGACATAATTTAGCTACTTGGCGCAACCCAGGGTTTTTTGTTATCGCCTCACGAGCCAGTTTGATCCCTTCAGAACGCTCAAAATCAGCGATGTATTTTGCTTGCGATTCTTCATCGCCCACACACGCCGTAGGCCAACCGCTGGATTCTTGTTTAATTTTTAGAAATGTATCTATATAACCAGAGAAATGCTCTCCTGAACGTGTATCGCGATTATACTGTGTTATTTCATATTCCCAGATTTCCTCTACGCGTATCACCCTGTATCCACTATAACCGGCTTCCCTTTTTATCAGGAGGGGAAGGGGTTAGTGAAAAGACGTAATAAAAATAAAATAATTATAAGAAAAATAACCAAACTCGATTTAATGATAATACAAAAAGCTCAAAAAAAAACAAAAGGAAAACTCGATACACTAACTCTAAATGGGCGCCAGCTACGTGACGTGTAGCACCGTTGGGGGGGGGGGGGGGGGGGTACGGCGTAGGACAGTGGAAAAATTTCAGAGTCCGGAGGACGTCGAAAATTTTCTAAGTCCGGCCGACGTCGAAAAATTTCAGAGTCCGAGAGGAGCCGAAATTTTTCTAAGTCCGACTCTGTCGAAAATTTTCTAAGTCCCAAGACGGTCGAAAATTTTCTAAGTCCGGGCGACGTCGAAAAATTTCAGAGTCCAGCACGGTCAGGTGGGGGAAATGGTGGGGGTTACCGGTGGCAGGGACTCTGGGTAGCACGGGGGGGGGAATATGCAAACTACAGGGGACAAAAAAGATTAATAACCAAACTATGGCCAAATGGGGAAAAATTAATAACAAAAATATGGCAAAATAGGGAAAAATTGATAACAAAAATATGGCAAAAAGTGGGGTAACTCGGCTAGCCAAAATAGAGACGATTTCAGGGGGGAGGGTTCCCGAACTCTATGGCTTCTTAATTATTACCTCGGTATGGCTGAAAGGGGGGGGGGGTGGCATGGGAATATTCGGTAATGGGGCAAAAATATAAAGAAAATCGGGAAAGAAAATTAAGGTTAAATATCGCCGAGATAGTCGCGATCACCACCACACTACCTCGCACGCAGAAAACACAAAATAATCGCTAATTAAGACTAAGGAAAACGTGCCGGTCTCCACGGGGTGGCAGCCGGTTGACTCGATATAAGAATGAAAAATACAAACTCTAATGACTTAAAAAATACAGGGCAAAAAGGGGGGAAAAGGGGTCTCAGAACAAATAAAAATTACTCACGCTAATTATCACACACACACACACACACAATCCTAGTCCTGTGGACAACTCCCACGAGGACTCGCAAACTTTACTATAATATTTTCGGGAGGACACGGCGACGGCGAAGCTCGAAGTGATAAGCAACGGTCATCCTTCTTCTTCCTCGATGTTTTCGGAGACCCTCGTCGATCCTCGGGACTCGTCGGCTCCCGAGCACTACGGAGCTTCGACATCGATCAACGGATCGAGTGTGGCTGGTCAGTGGCGCTCGAGCAGTGCAGTGGCGAGGCAGCGTAGCACAGCTGGCTGGAGTGATTGCCGCGGGCCGTTTGAGTGCCGCTGGCGATCCTAGTAGTGCGAGTACACCCACGCAGTTGGGCGGCTAACTCCAACTTATGTCCACACGCGTGTGGAGGCTACTCGTGTGGTGCGGGGTGTACTCATCAGCTGGCTCGGATGCTGTCCGGGGTCAGATGGTTTTTCCAGCCCACACTCTCCCCACGTCACTCTGTCTAAGCTGCCGTAGCCTCTTATCTCGTCCTTGAGGGCCTCCATGGTCTTCGGGGGGCTATTACTCATTTCACATTCATACTAGGGATGGGAAGGGGGGTAAAGGGGGGAACTTCTACACAAAATATTCCTATAAACTAAATCCAAAAATACTGCTCTAAAATACTAAAACAAAATATAAGCGGAGTGTGATGGCCTTCGAGCCAGCCTGCGGGGTGGAGCTGATACAAAATCTACCGTGTTACAAACTCCCCCCCGCTTAAACGAAAGTTATTCCTCGAAAACTTGAGCATTCACACATCACTCCGGGGGGGTGGGGGGTTTGATAGGGAACGCAAGGGGTACGCAAAATGGGGTTAGAGGGGGGAATATAATATTGGGTCAGGTCTGGGGGCTAGGGTTTGCGAAAAAAAGGAACGGGGGTGGTTGTAAAACACAAAAGGGCTCTTCACCAGGGGTTGGGTCTCCTTAGACCAAAAGGGCTGTGGCCGGGGCGATCAAAAAGACTAGGGACGAAGTGAGGGGTGGTTATTGATAAGGGACGGGTCTCTCTGGACCAAAAGGGCTGCACCTGGGGACCTTGGGGACTTCCTGGGCTCCAGGGACCCCGGGGGTGGGTTCTGGGCCCTGGTTGGAATCCTGGTGGTGTGGGGAAGGAAGGGTAAAAAGGCCGAAGGGGTTGTTGGGGTCCTGTTGGTCCCGAGATCCTCTCAGGCCAACTTCTGGGTCTTGGTGGGCTGGGTTGGTGGCGAAACCTTGACTCCTCGTGACGATACGGGGAGTGGTTCAGCGAAGGGGGTCGTTGCGGTAAAAAGGGTGGCTTTAAAAATTTCCGGAGGGCCGGGACTTCCGGGCACGGGGCAGGGCATGGCACGGGATACGCCATCAGTGGGGAAATTTTTTCAGTGGGGGAAAAGGGTCGAGAATTTGGGGTCCTGGGGGGCGTGGATGATCTCGAGTGACTTGATGACGGGCAACGGGGCTTCGGGGGATCTCGCTCATTCTCCAAGGGCTCAAAAAACCTAGAACGGTCGTTGCTGCTTCGGCAAGCGGTCGTTCTCAAAAAACCCGAACCAGTGCCTTTGCGGGACCTCCCATGGTTCCTGCTGGTCTCTTGACCAGGTCCAGGGAAGCCCCTCCGGCTACTCTCAGAAGACGCCGGGGCACTGGAACGGCTGACTCGATAAAGGGGGGTTGGCGTGACGGGAGGGGCTGAAAGCTCTACTAAAGGGGTGGTTTGGGTGACGGGCGGGGCGGAAAGATCTACTAACGGGGTGGTTTGGGTCGGGTACGGAAGGCTCGGGAGGGGGTCATTTCCTATCAGGGTGGGCTCTAAATGAATTTCGGGACTTGGAGGACTCAATCTTTCTTGTGGGTCTTGGGGTGGGGACTTTTCATGCGGGGACGGACTGGATCTTCCTAACGCCGCAGCCCTTAGCTTCTTGGCGTTTTGAATTCGGAAAATTCTCGCACACCTTGCGAGCAATTTTCCTCCTTCCTCAAAACTCTTTCCAAATGCTCGGGACACTAACTTCTGGGCATGATCGAGGGCCCTCTTCTTCCGGGTGGTACAGGGGCGTAGGGGAACACTCGAAGTTGGGGAGGGGGGTTCTTCAATAAGGGTGTGGGTTGGCTGGGGTGGTCTTGGGGCAGACTCCGGGATGGTTTGCTCTATACTCAGCTCAGAGGGATACAGTTCCGATGCTGAGGTAATTTCAGGGTCACATACAGGGGAAGGTTCAAACGCCACTGGGCAGGGGTATGGGGCCATGTTCCTCAAAAGGCGGGCATACTCGGAACTGTCAAGGGAACTGTCAAGGTTACGCAAGGCAGCGTACGTAGTAAAGGGCTTTTCATCCCCGCGCTCGTCGGCTGCAGGGTCCCAGGGGACGGAAAATTCGGGGTACAGGACACGGACTTTGTGTCGCCAATAACGATCACCTAACTCATCTAGGGAACCGGTGGTACTGAGACCGGCATCGTCGCACAGCCGTAGGAGGTCGCAGAGGTTCTCGATGGCTGTAACATCTCTCCTGAGCTGTGCAACTCCTTCGCAGATAACAGGGCTGACCAGGGGGGTTGGTGTCAAGGGTGGGGGTGGGTTGGAAGGGGTGGACCACGTACCAGTGACATTAGCCATGCTAGCACGGTCCATGGTCAAATTTATCAAAGGGAAAAAAAGAAAATGCTCGAACTCAAGAAAAAGGTACGGGGGCAGGGCTTAAGGGTCGGAAAAGAAATCGTAATAATACACAGAATGGGGTAAAGGGGGGCACTCAATAATAAAAAAAAATAAAAATCCAAAAAAAAATAGAAAAAACCCAAACGGGTCTGAAACTAAAAAAAAAACAAAAACTCAAAATCGAAAATCCTATTAGCGGGGTCAGATTACCAGAAGGGAAAACAAAAAAAAAGAATAATACCAAAAATAACCACGAAAGAGATTGAAGGGCGAAAGCACGGTTGTGGGGGTGGCGTATAATCACGCAAAAGGGAGGTTAGGTTTGGGCAACAAAAAAAACTCGAATCAGCAGGGCCGATAACGGATGAGGGGGGAGGAGGAAAAAAAATTAGACAAAATAAAGCAAAGAAAATCGAATAATAAGGATAAACGTAGGGGCTGGGCTATAAAACGAATAAGATAATAGAAAAACTAAATACAAAAAAAAACACGGGTAAGAGGGCGGCGCAATCTTACGCAAAAGGGAAACAAAAAAAACTAACCAAAAAAAAAAGAATCAATCGGGGGAGGAAAAAAAAGAAACAAGAATAGAAAAGAAAAATAAAATACCAAAAATATTATGAGGGGGCAATGGGGGGAGGGTACCGAGGTGAGCACTAAAAAAAACTGATAAATTTCGGCGCGATTTAGGGAAATGCGGGCGAAATTCTTCGGGCCCCACGTTGGGCGCCAATTTATAACCGGCTTCCCTTTTTATCAGGAGGGGAAGGGGTTAGTGAAAAGACGTAATAAAAATAAAATAATTATAAGAAAAATAACCAAACTCGATTTAATGATAATACAAAAAGCTCAAAAAAAAACAAAAGGAAAACTCGATACACTAACTCTAAATGGGCGCCAGCTACGTGACGTGTAGCACCGTTGGGGGGGGGGGGGGGGTACGGCGTAGGACAGTGGAAAAATTTCAGAGTCCGGAGGACGTCGAAAATTTTCTAAGTCCGGCCGACGTCGAAAAATTTCAGAGTCCGAGAGGAGCCGAAATTTTTCTAAGTCCGACTCTGGCGAAAATTTTCTAAGTCCCAAGACTGTCGAAAATTTTCTAAGTCCGGGCGACGTCGAAAAATTTCAGAGTCCGAGAGGAGCCGAAATTTTTCTAAGTCCGACTCTGTCGAAAATTTTCTAAGTCCCAAGACGGTCGAAAATTTTCTAAGTCCGGGCGACGTCGAAAAATTTCAGAGTCCAGCACGGTCAGGTGGGGGAAATGGTGGGGGTTACCGGTGGCAGGGACTCTGGGTGGCACGGGGGGGGGGGGGGAATATGCAAACTACAGGGGACAAAAAAGATTAATAACCAAACTATGGCCAAATGGGGAAAAATTAATAACAAAAATATGGCAAAATAGGGAAAAATTGATAACAAAAATATGGCAAAAAGTGGGGTAACTCGGCTAGCCAAAATAGAGACGATTTCAGGGGGGAGGGTTCCCGAACTCTATGGCTTCTTAATTATTACCTCGGTATGGCTGAAAGGGGGGGGGGGGTGGCATGGGAATATTCGGTAATGGGGCAAAAATATAAAGAAAATCGGGAAAGAAAATTAAGGTTAAATATCGCCGAGATAGTCGCGATCACCACCACACTACCTCGCACGCAGAAAACACAAAATAATCGCTAATTAAGACTAAGGAAAACGTGCCGGTCTCCACGGGGTGGCAGCCGGTTGACTCGATATAAGAATGAAAAATACAAACTCTAATGACTTAAAAAATACAGGGCAAAAAGGGGGGAAAAGGGGTCTCAGAACAAATAAAAATTACTCACGCTAATTATCACACACACACACACACAATCCTAGTCCTGTGGACAACTCCCACGAGGACTCGCACACTTTACTATAATATTTTCGGGAGGACACGGCGACGGCGAAGCTCGAAGTGATAAGCAACGGTCATCCTTCTTCTTCCTCGATGTTTTCGGAGACCCTCGTCGATCCTCGGGACTCGTCGGCTCCCGAGCACTACGGAGCTTCGACATCGATCAACGGATCGAGTGTGGCTGGTCAGTGGCGCTCGAGCAGTGCAGTGGCGAGGCAGCGTAGCACAGCTGGCTGGAGTGATTGCCGCGGGCCGTTTGAGTGCCGCTGGCGATCCTAGTAGTGCGAGTACACCCACGCAGTTGGGCGGCTAACTCCAACTTATGTCCACACGCGTGTGGAGGCTACTCGTGTGGTGCGGGGTGTACTCATCAGCTGGCTCGGATGCTGTCCGGGGTCAGATGGTTTTTCCAGCCCACACTCTCCCCACGTCACTCTGTCTAAGCTGCCGTAGCCTCTTATCTCGTCCTTGAGGGCCTCCATGGTCTTCGGGGGGCTATTACTCATTTCACATTCATACTAGGGATGGGAAGGGGGGTAAAGGGGGGAACTTCTACACAAAATATTCCTATAAACTAAATCCAAAAATACTGCTCTAAAATACTAAAACAAAATATAAGCGGAGTGTGATGGCCTTCGAGCCAGCCTGCGGGGTGGAGCTGATACAAAATCTACCGTGTTACACCACATGATACGGCTTTTCGCAATTCATCGACTACCCATGTACCGTTAAATACGCGCTCTGCAGTCCTTTCATGCGTACACTCTTCCTGATTCATACTTTCACAGCAACTACGGCATAGCGCGAATATCAAACGCTGGTGCATACGCACCGGTAGCACTGGATGATAAAGATTGCGTGGTGGTAACACAACGCACTTAACAAGACCCTCAACTTTTGTGAGATCATTATTATCAGGGCCTGTTAACGTCATGCACTCGTCACCTACATACACTTTCGGGTGCCCCACGGGAAATTTACCGTATTTACATATATAGGGGTATAACGAGCACACGTCGACGTACCGTATCTGTTCAGTGTCTCTAACATCATACAGTGTGACCATGTTTTCTGTACGACCACCGAAAAAAGCATCGCGAGGGTTAAGCGGTTCTGTTGTAACTAAAGCGTGATTGCGTACGAGTGCTCGCATTTGTTCATCTGTGTCAAGCATACGATCATATTCGCACTCCCAAATTTCCGTCAGAGCGTAACCACTACTTCGTATCTTATAAGCCACAGCTATCGTTCTCTCGTGACGCTCATTCAGGGATACACCATCGCCCTGGACCTGATCTCTGTTTACCAGAAAGCATTTCGGGCAGCCATGCCAGTAACATCCGTGGAACTGCAATACATGCATAGCAGTAGGGGTTTCGTAATAGCCATCAACCGTTAAATCCTGAGGTAGCTTGAACTCGCGTGATCGTCCTGCGTGCATAATACGTTGCCCAAGGAAATGCTCCATCCATACAAGCCAACTAACTGCTTTTTTCGATTGGTTATTAGCCCATCTGTATCCGTTTCTAGGTATAATACTGATCGCGTCAGCTTTAAGAAATTTTTCCGAAATATTCGAAAGCAGGCGGAGGCTATCGTCGTGCCCTCATCGAACGGGCAAACAGACCCTACGGCTATGAACATTTTCCGAAAAACCATACAGGCCTGTCTCAATATCGTAACATCATTCTTACAGTAGGCCACGATTTCTTTTTGAAAATCAAACACATAACCCCCATTTTTCAATTGCTGATACCACGGCTCGAATATATCATTGCGCACGCTTGTTGACATACTATCGGGTGAATAATATTCCATCGATGGCAATTCTCCTACATAATACTGATTGTCCGGTGTATTAAATAGGTGAGGAAAAGTACCTTTAGCTAGAGTATCGGTTAATCCGAAGGATTTTGGGAGTTTGCTCAGAGACATGTGAAAGTAGTGCAGGCTGTCAAGAAACACGAGTTTTCCGATACGCATAGTTATAATTTTCGACCCGTTCATAATTATCGACGGCAGCTGTGTCTTTTTTTCATTGATAAAATAACGCAGGATAAACTGAGCGTCGAATCCTCCCGCGTTATGGGCTATTAAAATCGTCCCAGAAAACCCCTTTATATCTTGCATAGCTAACTCTACCAATTGAGCTACGGGGTTATGCTTGTATACAAACTCATGTACGCCGCAAAATTTGCATGGTTCTGCCATAGAGTCATTATCGCAGCAGTTTGTACAGACGCGTTGAGCTACGCAAAGGTTTGGTTCATGTACGAACGTATCTGTTGACCCCTCCAGGGACGTACACTGCTGTGTTTCAAAATCATAGAAGATAAAGATCTTGTTCTGGAATCCTCTATCGTTTGGGAGAGTCCTCATGAAACACAAATGATTATATGGCTGGTCTGATTTGCAAGTTGGACAATAACCTACGGCACACACGTGTTTTTTCTTCCTCACTAAAGGTCTGATCGTGGCAAAACAGTCGGGACAACGCTTAACGCTAGCGCAAGCACTCGGTTTATTTTTTGGATCGGCTGTTCTGTGATTTTTCAAGCATGTCTCCCCGAAAAAAACGCGATTGCATGCCACGCATCTAATCGTATCGCTGGTGTGTGGATCGCATGGAGGCGTTCCGAGACATCGAGAACATATTTTTTTTTACCTGCGCATCTATGATCTAATCTAAGATATAATGTATCACACGATGTGCAAAAGCCCGTGCTTCCTACTGCGCCTCTAAGATTAAGGATTGGCTGGAAATGATGTGAGCGCTCATAATACAGTATATATAGCGTGTGCCGGATCTGGCCTACAGCATCCAAGACTGTTTTCGTACCATTGAAGATGGATTTCCTATTACGGCGTCCTAAAGCCAAAAACTCAAAAACGACAATCGCGACTCCGTCTTGCGCCAAGTAATCTTGGTACTGAGCGATTTCATTCACTCGACAACCATTTTTCGGTACTCGGACATTTGCACGTCGTGTAAGCTCAAGCGCTGCAGATTTTTGAGCTGAACCATTTATTTGTCTCACCCGTTGCCATTTAGTATGTAAATCTCCCGTGCGAATTTCACCCCGTTCCGCGTGTACCAGTGCAGCCACTAACGAGCGTGGTAAGCATAAATTGTCGTTGTTAGATATCGTTAAAATAGATCGTTTTGCTACAGCTTCGTGTGTTAAACCTTTTCGTCGACCGCGGCCCTCGACACCTTTCACAATACACGTTTTTATATGGCATTCATCATTGAGGTCGAACGATTCTGAACTCTGAGCAACACTACTTATAAGCTGCCATATATCTCGAAACTCATAATCGCGGGCAGGACGGAAAGGAAGCCATACGGGGCCGTGTGCCAAATTACTCGCACTGAATGATATTCCTACATAATCCCCACCCTCGCAAGAGTTAGTGATATGGGTAAGGAGATCATTGAATGCTCCTTCGAGCCAGCTCATTACGCTAGTTTCCGGAGGCGGTTTCCGAATACGTAAAGTCGTCTCGCGGCCACGAAGTTGAAAACGCTTAAAATACCGCGCAGTCTCTCGTATTATTTCGATTCGAATACCCGGTGGTTGTAACTCGTTGTACGGCGGTAGGTTTCGACGCTTTCCAGCGCCTTGCTGAATTCCTGAAGAAAATAGACAGTCTAAATTTTTGTTTTTTTATTTTGAATAAATGATATCTATTCTTTTACAGAACGCAGCATAGTTGTCGGATATCGTAACACAAAACACTTCCGCTTATTTACCTGAATAACCCAATCTTATAAGACCTTCAAACCACGCGTCATTGTCTTGCACTGGTTCCTCCTCTTGCCAAATTTCCGTACCATATTCGTATATCGCTAATTGGTTTTCTGGGAAATCTTCTTCTTCTACGGCGTCCTCGAGAGCCTCAGTGTCGGTAACGAAAGGATCATTTCCATCATTGCGTAAACCAGTCGATCCAGCTACTGATATGTAAATTTTATTTACTTATTATTATTTAATTTAGCCTTTTCTTTGAAATTCATTGAAAAATTTCGAAAACTTACAATTTGCGGTATGACCTGTTTCACCCTCCTCATCTGGTGAATTATTTTCGTCATCATGCAAATCAGTTTCTTCTTCTTCTTCTTCGAGGGCTCCTCGGTCGGCTATTCAAATTTTAAAATGTTATTTCGCTGAAGCTCATTAGATATTTGAAAATTCAGTAGAAAATTTCAAACTTACAATTTGTTTCTGCCTCAGCAGCCGGAACATTTCCAGCATCTGACGTAGCTGGTAATGCTTCTTCTTCTTCTCGGCTGCGTTGTGTCGATGCTATTAAAAATGAAATATGTTTAATCAGGGGAGGTGAAATAAATGATTTTGTTCAATACATTAAATTTCCGAAGACTTACAATCTGCAGCATGTTGTATTGTTTCTAACGCATCCATAGCGCGAACTGTTTCTATGTCCGCCGCTATCACAGGGCCATCGTCGACATCATAAATACGGTCATTTCCCCTGCTTGTCTCAACAGACGGGATATTTCCAGCATTTGACGTAACTGCTGATGCTTCTTCTTCTTCTTCTTGGGTGCGTTGGTTCGATACTATTAAAAATGAAACATATTTAATAGGGACAGCGAAATAAATGATTTTGCTCAATACATTAAAATCCCGAAGACTTACAATTTGCAGCATGTTGTATTGCTTCTAACGCATCCACAGCGCGAGCTGTTTCTATGACAGCCACTATCACAGGGTCATCGTCGTCGTCGTCAACGTCATTTCCCCCGCATTCGAACTCCGATGAGGTCTCTGATCCTTCTGAAAAATTTATTTAGGTAAGAATCGAAAAATAATAATAATCGAAAAAATATTTTACATGGAAAATCCTATACATAATCAGCTTTATCGACTTGAGTGTGGGCCCCCTTTAGTGAACCCCTAAAATTTCGTCCGTTTTCGCGTATCTCGCACCGTTTCCGAGATATCGCAAAAAAACGTATGTTATCGACTCGGAGGGTCAGTTTCACCGTGCTGGTAACCCTCTTGTAGCGTGCAAATTGAAGGTTTGCCAGTGGCTTATCAACTTGGTGAAACAGACCCCCCTGCAGCAATAAAGTACGTTTTTTTGCGATATCTCGGAAACGGTGCGAGATACGCGAAAACGGACGAAATTTTGGGGGTTTACTAAAGGGGGCCCACACTCAAGTCGATAAAGCTGACCCTATAGGTAAAAATCGAAAAATAATAATAATAATCGAAAAAATATTTTACATGGAAAATCCTATACATAGTCAGCTTTATCGACTTGAGTGTGGGCCCCCTTTAGTAAACCCCCAAAATTTCGTCCGTTTTCGCGTATCTCGCACCGTTTCCGAGATATCGCAAAAAACGAATTTTATTGTTGTCGTCGGGTCAGTTTCACCGTACTAGCGAGGGTTTTATAACGTACAAACTTGAAGGTTTACCAGTATCGTGAAACTGACTCCCTTAGTGAGTATTATTATTTTTAGACATACCTCTTTCAGAGTCTTGCGTTTGACGCCACGAATCCTGTTCTTCCACAGTACGCGTTGCTTCGATAAGGGCCTCTTCCTCCTCGACCGAACCCTCTAAAAGTCGTCTATCTGCTGTAATGAGAGATTTGTTATAAATTTTTATTTGTTTCTTTCTTCTTCTTTCAATCATCGGAAATTGAGGTTACCGACGGTTGGAATTACCGACGGTTGGAATTACCGACGGTTGGAATTACCGACGGTTGGAATTACCGACGGACGGAATTACCGACGGTTGAAATTACCGACAGCTGAAATTACCGACAGCTGGAATTACCAAAGGCGAGAAACTTCAGCAGACGGTCATTCAAACATCTCATTACCCGAAAAATATTTTTTTCGATTATTATTATTTTTCGCATTTTACTTATAGGACCAGCTTTATCGTCTCGAGTGTCGCCCCCCTTTAGTAAACCCCCAAAATTTTGTCCGTTTTCGCGTATCTCGCACCGTTTCCGAGATATCGCAAAAAAACGATTTTTATTGCTGTAGGGAGGCTCTTTCACCAAACTGCTAAACCTTCAAGTTTGCGTGCTATAAGCGGTTTACCAACACAGTGAAACTGACCCTCTGTGAAAATAAAATTCGTTTTTTTGCGATATCTCGGAAACGGTGCGAGATACGCGAAAACGGACAAAATTTTGGGGGTTTACTAAAGGGGGGCAACACTCGAGACGATAAAGCTGGTCCTATAAGTAAAATGCGAAAAATAATAATAATCGAAAAAAATATTTTTTATTTCTGCTGGACAAAATTACTTAGAGGGCATGTTAATTCTTTCTGTAGGAATTTACGATAAATGACACATACCTTCAATTTCTTCCAAAATTTCTCTAGCTATTGCTGTGTCTTCAAGTTTGCGTTGCTCAAGCTGTTCGTACACGCACTTTAACACTTCACGGGCTCTAAAAACACCTCTGTTATGGGCCACCATGATGACGCGTAGAGGTGCCCACCACAAGATGAATTTTAGGCGTTTAATGAGATTTTCGCCCGATAAATCTCGTAAACTCTTACGCCAATTACCATTACAGCGACGCCTAATCGGAACACTATGAACTGTCGCTAGATTTAATAGTGCTAAAATACACGATCGAATGGTATGGTTCGACATTTTTTATGAGCGATTTATAAATTCTCTTTTTAATCTCTCTCTCACGCGCGGTTGTCGATCGACTGACGATCATGCCGTGATTTTGAGTCATATAAAATTTAGAAATTTCAGCAAGAATGAAATAGTCTGACGAGAACGAACGATCTTTGCTCGTTAACAATATTTGAAAATACATTGTTGAAGTATCATTTCTCTCAGCATCGAAGTCTCCGCGAGCCGTTGATGCAGCTGCAACGTATCATCTTTCATGTTGTTATTTTTCTTAGCGAAAAAGCACGTACCGCCGGGGACACGTGCATTTTTGCTAATTATACAATTGTCGCGTGTCGTCAAAGAGACTATGCATCTCGAGCATCAGTCTTAGATTGTCGCGCTTCGGTAACGGTCAAAAATGTATCCCGTACGCGAAAATCCGGTGTTGCGTGTAGGTGCTGTGGGGCGAATTGTGCACGTACTAAGTGCGTGTTTTGTGCAAATCCGTACATTGGAGATGGAGCGAATGTTTGTTACGCTGCAAGCATTCCTCCAAAATTTTTATTGGGACAACCGGGGGCAACAAAATTTATTTTTGAGACGTGAAGACGCTACAGACGGTGCAGCGGTTATTGTGTTTCGACATGGTAGTGTAGCACGCGGCATCATACTACACGGCGATTGGGACGGTGAAGTTTTCGAGATTTACCTAATAGACGAGGGCCTCACCACCCATCATAATTTAGGCGAATTACGCGTGCCACATCCGCGGGCTGTCACAACACCAGCACTCTCAATCGAGCTCCGTATATTAGGCCTCGATGATGAGGATGATGGTACCGAAGAGCTCTTGGAGCAAATCGCTCGCGAGGACAGCATAATAGTGCGCGAAGTAATAGACGGGCAACCGTTATCAGCGCGGTTATATTTACCTGCCGGCGTCGACCTCGCGGCATTTGTCTCGCGGGAAATCGCCCTTCCGCACGTCATTGATCATGACATCGATCATGACAGCGGGTATGACACCGACGGAAG
>CAXAOA010000285.1:37135-39635 GCA_963970395.1 Ephialtes manifestator
ACGCACGCACGCACGCACGCACGCACGCACGCACACACGCACGCACGCACGCACGCACGCACGCACGCGCACGCGCACGCGCACGCGCACGCACACGCACACGCACACAGACACAAACACACAGACACACACACAGACACACACACAGACACACACATAGACACACACATAGACACACACACAGACACACACACACAGTCACTCACACAAACACACACACACACACATAGACACACACAGACACACACACAGATACACACACATAGACACACACAGAAACACACACAGACACACACACAGACACACACACACAGACACACACACACAGACACACACACACACAGACACACACACACAGACACACACACACAGACACACACACAGACACACACACAGACGCACACTCAGACACACACACAGACACACACACAGTCACACACACACGCACGCACGCACGCACACGCGCACACGCGCACAGGCACACGCACACGCACGCACGCACGCACGCACGCACGCACGCACGCACGCACGCACGCGCACGCACACGCACACAGACACACACACACAGACACACACATAGACACACACAGACACACACACAGATACACACATATAGACACACACAGAAACACACACAGACACACACACACACACACACAGACAGACACACACACACACACACACACACACACACACACACACACAGACACACACACACAGACACACATACAGACACACGCGCACACGCGCACACGCGCACACGCACACACGCGCACACGCGCACACGCGCACACGCGCACGCACCCACGCACGCACGCACACGCACACGGACACAAACACACAGACACACACACAGACACACACATAGACACACACACAGACACACACACAGACACACACACAGACACACACACAGACACACACACAGTCACACACACACGCACGCACGCACGCACACGCGCACACGCGCACACGCGCACGCACGCACGCACGCACGCACGCACGCACGCACGCACGCACGCACGCACGCACGCACGCACGCACGCACGCGCACGCGCACGCAGACCCACACAGACACAAACACACAGACAAACACACACACAAACACACACACACAGACACACACTCAGACACACACATAGACACACACACAGACACACACACAGACACACACACACACACACACACACACACACTCAGACACACACATAGTCACACACACAGACACACACACACACACACACACACACACAGGCACACACACACAGACACACACACACAAACACACACATAGACACACACACACAGACACTCACACAAACACACACACACACATAGACACACACAGAAACACACACAGACACACACACAGACACACATACAGTCACACACACACAGACACACACACACATACACACACTCACAGACACACACTCTCAGACACACACATAGACACACACACCGACACACACAGACACACACACACACACACACACACACACACAGACACACACACACAGAAACACACACAGACACACACACACAAACACACACAGACACACACACACACAGACACTCACACAGACACACACGCAAACACACACACACACACACACATAGACACATACAGACTCAAACACAGATACACACACATGGACACACACAGAAATACAAACAGAAACACACACAGACACACACACACAGAAGCACACACACAGACACACACACACAGACATACACACACAGACACACACACACACAGACACACACACAGACACACACACGCAGACACACACACAGACACACACACAGACACACACACAAACACACAGACACACACACAGTCACACACACACGCACGCACGCACGCCCACGCGCACACGCGCACACGCGCACGCACGCACGCACGCATGCACGCACGCACGCACGCACACGCACACAGACACAAACACGCAGGCACACACACACACACACACACACACAGACACACACACAGACACACATACAGACACACACACAGACACACACACAGACACACACACACAGACACACACACAGACACACATACAGACACACACACAGACACACACACAGTCACACACACACGCACGCATGCACGCACATGCGCACACGCGCACACGCGCACGTACGCACGCACGCACGCACGCACGCACGCACGCACGCACGCACGCACGCACGCACGCACGCACGCACGCACGCACGCACGCACGCACGCACGTACGCACGCACGCACGCACGCACGCACGCACGCACGCACGCACGCACGCACGCACGCACGCACGCACGCACGCACGCACGCACGCACGCACGCACGCACGCACGCACGCACGCACGCACGCACGCACGCACGCACGCACGCACGCGCACGCACACGCACACAGACACACACACACAGACACACACATAGACACACACAGACACACACACAGATACACACACATAGACACACACAGAAACACACACAGACACACACACACAC
>CAXAOA010000285.1:42135-49635 GCA_963970395.1 Ephialtes manifestator
CAGTTGGAAAAAGAGGAGGAAATCTCATTTACCGAGCTAGGCAAACGCATTCAAATAATCGACACGATTGTTAAAGAAGCTAAGAACATTCACAAGCCGATCCGAGACGCTATAACTGAAGCGGTGGTTTTCTATCAGCAGATGCAGGAACACCGAAAAACCAGAAAGGAAATATGGGCCCGACAGGGCTCCGTACATGCCCAAGTAGAAGCTCTAAATAGGACATGTCATATGATGCCAGAAATACGAGTTGAGAAAAAGGAAGTCGCTGCCCAGGCCGGCCCATCGCAGGCAGGACAGAAGAAGGCTGCGACTTAAAACCGAAGTGGGACCTTAAGGAGACTCGACGTCGACAAGAAAAGACTGGCGACCTCACCACCACAAGTTGCAACACCGGAGAAAAAGCGACGAAATGGAGGTGGAACGGAGAGCGCAGCGCGGGTCGACAGGAATCCGCACACTAGTGCTTCCCTACAGCAGTCGAGCACTGAGGGAGAAAAATGGGAGAAGGTCGATAGAGATAGAAAGGGAAAGAGATCCGCGACTAACTCGAGAAAAGAGCAGGAGCTGAAAATCCGTGGCAGACGACCAGAAGCTGTCGCAGTCAAAGCGAAAGGAGAGACCTCATACGCAGATATCCTCCGAGCGATAAAGGCGAAAGTCGACCCGGAGAAATGCGGAATAAAAATAGCCGGGATAAGACGCACACGGGCTGGCGAAATCCTCGTTGAGATCCAGAAGGGAACCGAAGGGGCAGATTCTCTGAGAGACGCAGTAGCGAAAGCACTTGGAGAAGATGCGACCGTCCGCACGATGGCCCGGAACTACGCAGTCGAAATCAGGGACTTAGACGAAGTCACTGACAAGGACGAGATACGTTCGGCAATAGAGGCAGCGACCGGAAACACCGACGAAGACGCAGTAAATGTGAAATTGCTTAGGAAAGGTTTTGGGGGGACGCAAATAGCAGTGGTAATGGTGTCGGCGAAAATTGCCGAGAAGCTACTCGAGACGGGTAAGCTCAAAGTAGGCTGGGTCCGCTGCCGCGTCAGACTTAAGACCGAGGTCTTGAGATGCTTTCAGTGCCAAGGCTTTGGGCATATAGCCCTCGACTGTAAAGGACCCGACAGGTCAAAACTATGTCGACTTTGCGGGCAGGAAGATCATCTCGCAAAGGAATGCAAGAAAGAACCTTTCTGCATAGTTTGCAGGGATGCCCCGGAACAAGGAGACACAAGTCATATACTCGGGAGTGCAAGGTGTCCCTCCTTTCAGAAGGCTCTGAAAAAAGGTCGAAATGGCTAGGTTTCTTCAGATAAACTTGGGTAGAGGGCGCGAAGCTCAGGACCTCCTCATGCAAACAGCCATCGAGAAGGAAGCGGACGTACTGATTATAAGTGAACAGTATCAAAGGCCAAACACAGGGTTATGGTTCCAAGATACGACTGGAAGAGCAGCTATAGCCGTTACCAATAGAGTTACAAAAGTTGGAGCGGTCGATGAATCGGCAGCAGACTTTGTATGGGCCGAGATAGATGGGATGCGAGTGTATAGCTGCTACTTCTCGCCGAACTTGGACTACCAAGAGTTCGTGTCGCAACTTGATCGCCTGGAAGACAGCCTCCGAACGGTGAAAGAAGACGTGCTGGTAGCTGGAGACTTCAACAGCAAGTCGCCGGAGTGGGGCTCTCGGAGACTTGATGCCAGAGGAGAGGCACTATCGGATCTGATTGGTAGACTCGACCTCGTCATCGTTAACGAGGGAAATAAGTTTACCTTTCGCCGTGGACAAACAGGCTCAGTAATCGATATCACACTATCTTCACCGGGCATAGCCGCAAGAACGACAGGTTGGGAGGTGCTGGAAGATTCAACACTCAGCGACCATCAATATCTGATCTTCAACAACTATAAGGAACCAAGGAGAGACCCGGATGTGGGGCAAAACGCGACAACCAGAGAGAGAGGTTGGGTATTACGGAGGCTTGATAAACACAAGCTGATGGAGGTGCTGGAAACCGCAAAGCAACAAGGGCGTTTTCAGGCTCTAGCTGAATCCCAGAACCCGGACTCCATGGTGAGCTACGCAGTTGAGGTCATCACAGAAGCGTGCAATATTGCGATGCCAAGACGCAGGAATACGCCAGGGAGAAAAAAGATGGTGTACTGGTGGAACTCCGAAATAAAAGAACTGAGGAAAAAATGAAGAGCAGCGCAACGTCGCAGAAGAAGAGGGGATGCGGAAACGTACCAGGCTCTACAATTAATCTTCAAAACGGCAAGGAAAACACTAAGAATAGCAATTAAAAGCAGTAAAAGACGGAGCTGGGAACTGCTACTCCGCTCAATCGAAGCTGACCCCTGGGGACTGCCCTACAGGATAGTCACCAAGAAACTCGGAGGCAGGCAGCCGATCCCAGGACTGGCGTGTTCGGAGAGGATGAAGGAGATAGTATCGACACTATTCCCTACTCATCAGCGAAGGCAAATAGAACCCCTGCAGGTAGGCGAGCGAACCATCGATCGTTTCACCATAGAAGAGTTGGAGGAAGCTAAGTTACGGCTCCAGCCTGGAAAAGCACCCGGACCGGATAACATACCAAACGAGATACTCAGAGCGGTGATAGAAAAATGGCCTGAATTGATGTTAGAGACATTTAACACATGTCTCTACCGAGGGGTGTTCCACGAACGATGGAAAAAACAGAAATTGGTCCTGCTACGCAAGGGGGACAAACCGCTGGACGAACCATCTTCGTACAGGCCTATCTGTCTCCTGGACAATATGGGGAAGATCTTGGAGAGATTGTTGTTGAATCGACTCGAGAAGTATATTGACGACAACGGGGGTCTGTCCCAGCGGCAATATGGTTTTAGGAAAGGTAGATCAACGGTTGACGCTATCGCGAGCGTAATCGGCACTGCGAAGCAGGCAAAACAGGGGAGTTGGAAGACAAAGGGTTTCTGTGCTCTAGTAACGCTAGACATCAAGAACGCCTTCAACTCGGCAAGGTGGGACGTTATCATGCGAGCTTTAGAAAATAGGGGTATTCCGGAGTCTATAAGGCTAATGATCAGCAACTACTTGAGTAACAGAACCCTCATCTACGAGACGGAAGATGGCGAGGTCGAGTACGAGGTGACATCAGGCGTCCCACAGGGATCGGTACTTGGACCCTTCCTGTGGAATATCATGTACGACGATCTACTAAACCTACGTCTACCGGGAGACGCGATTATCGTTGGATTCGCCGATGACGTCGTGGTATTGGCCACGGCGAAAACTTCGGGCACCCTGGAGACCATTACGAACGAGTGCCTCCGGCGCACCAGCAACTGGATGACAGAAAATGGATTGCAACTGGCAGTGCAAAAAACAGAGGCTGTACTGGTAACGGACAAGAGGATATTTACCCCCCCCAAATCTTATGTTGAAGGGACAGGTTATACCTTGGTCTAGGGCGGTTAGGTACCTCGGAATCCAGATAGACAGTGGACTTCGGTATGTCGCACACGTCATCAAGGTAACTGAGAAGGCGGCAGCGACGGCAGCCAGCCTAGCAAAGCTAATGCCAAATATTGGAGGACCTAAAGAGGAGAAGAGAAGATTGCTTAACAGCGTCATTCACGCGCAGATCCTCTACGGCGCGGAAATATGGTCAGAGGCTGCGGACAAGGTCGGAGCGAAGCGAAGGCTGGCGTCCGTACAGCGGCGGAGTGCCCTTAGGGTAATATCAGGGTATAGAACGATCTCGGAGGGAGCAGCCCTTGTCCTGGCGAGCACACCTCCAATCGATTTGCTGATTCGCGAGAAGCGGGAGATCTATGACGAACTTAGCCAATACGACGGAAAGCAAGAAAAGGAGCAGGCCAAAGACGGAGCCAAGGAAAGAGCACGCCAGAGGCTGATGGAGAGGTGGCAGGCCCAGTGGGACTCTGACACATCGGGGCGGTGGACGCACCGGCTAGTCCCCAACATAGGGCTTTGGTACGACCGCACCCATGGGCGAATGGGTTACTATCTTACCCAGGCGCTCACAGGTCACGGCTCCTTCAATGCGTACTTGGAGAGGTTTAAGAAAAGAAATGATGCAGAGTGCCTTCTGTGCGGCCAAAACCCTGATGATGCTAAGCACACCGTTTTCCAGTGCCCAGCAACCGAAAGCGATAGGACTGAAGTAAGGGAGAAACTTGGCGGGACAACATTGATGGAGAACAATCTGACTGAAGTAATGCTGAAAAACGAAAGAGACTGGGAGATCGTGAAAGCATTCATCACGGGCCTGATGAAGAAAAAAGAAGAAGCTGAGAGAGCGTGGAAAGCGCGTCCTACAGCAAACGAAGAGGGCGAGGAAAGACGATACCTCTAACCTCGCGAGGAAGAGAAACGACTGTTTCGACCAAAGCAGGCAGCTCAAAGCGAGCGGAAAACACACTCTATGGAAGTAATGCTAACGCGGTACCAATAGAGTGTGGGGAGCGGCCGGCGGGGTTTTAGTCGGTAAAAATCCGACACTATCCACAACACCTGGATGTCTTTAGAAGATTTCCTCGTCGCCCGGAGAAAAAAAAAAAAAAAAAAAAAAAAAAAAGACACATACACATACACACACACACAGACACACACACACACACACACACACACACACACACACACACACACACACACACACACACACAGAGACACACACAGACACACACACACAGACACACACACACAGACACACACACATACACATACACAGACACACACACAGACACATACACAGACACACACACAGACACACACAGACACACACACACGCACGCACGCACGCACACGCGCATACGCGCACACGCGCACACGCGCACACGCGCACACGCGCACGCACCCACGCATGCACGCACGAACGCACGCAAGCACGCACGCACGCACGCACGCACGCACGCACGCACGCACGCACGCACGCACGCACGCACGCACGCACGCACGCACGCACGCTCGCACGCACGCACGCACGCACGCACGCACGCACGCACGCACGCACGCACGCACGCACGCACGCACGCACGCACGCACGCACGCACGCACGCACGCACGCACGCACGCGCACGCGCACGCGCACGCACACGCACACAGACACAGACACAAACACACAGACACAGACACAAACACACAGACACACACACACACATAGACAAACACAGACACACACACAGATACACACACATAGACGCACACACAGAAACACACACAGACACACACACACAGACACTCACAGACACACACACACAGACACACACACACACACACACAGACACACACACACAGACACACACACAGACACACACACAGTCACACACACACGCACGCACGCACGCACGCACGCACGCACGCACGCACGCACGCACGCACGCACGCACGCACGCACGCACGCACGCACGCACGCACGCACGCACGCACGCACGCACGCACGCACGCGCACGCGCACGCACACGCACACAGACACAAACACACACACACACAGACACACACAGACACACACACACAAACACACACACACACACACACACACACACACATAGACAAACACAGACACACACACAGATACACACACACAGACACACACACAGACACAAACACACACACACACAGACACACACAGACACACACACACAAACACACACACACACACACACACACACACATAGACAAACACAGACACACACACAGATACACACACACAGACACACACACAGTCACACACGCACGCACGCACGCACGCACGCACGCACGCACGCACGCAAGCACGCACGCACGCACGCACGCACGCACGCACGCACGCACGCACGCACGCACGCACGCACGCACGCACGCACGCACGCACGCACGCACGCACGCACGCACGCACGCACGCGCACGCACACGCACACAGAAACACACACAGACACACACATAGACACACACACAGACACACACACAGACACACACACACAGACACACACACAGACACACATACAGACACACACACAGTCACACACACACGCACGCACGCACGCACACGCGCACACGCGCACACGCGCACACGCGCACGCACCCACGCACGCACGCACACGCACACAGACACAAACACACAGACACACACACAGTCACACACACACGCACGCACGCACGCACACGCGCACACGCGCACACGCGCACGCACGCACGCCCGCATGCACGCACGCACGCACGCGCACACGCGCACGCACGCACGCACGCATGCAAGCACGCACGCACGCACGCGCACGCGCACGCGCACGCGCACGCGCACGCACACAGACACAAACACACAGACACACACACACACACAGACACACACACACAGACACACACACAGACACGCATACAGACACACAAACAGACACACACACAGACACACACACACAGACACACACACAGACACACATACAGACACACACACAGACACGCACACAGTCACACACACACGCACGCACGCACGCACATGCGCACACGCGCACACGCGCACGTACGCACGCACGCACGCACGCACGCACGCACGCACGCACGCACGCACGCACGCACGAAGGCACGCTCGCACGCACGCACGCACGCACGCACGCACGCACGCACGCACGCACGCACGCACGCACGCACGCACGCACGCACGCACGCACGCACGCACGCACGCACGCACGCACGCGCACGCACACGCACACAGACACACACACAGACACACACATAGACACACATACAGACACACACACACAGACACACACACAGTCACACACACACGCACGCACGCACGCACACGCGCACACGCGCACACGCGCACACGCGCACACGCGCACACGCGCACGCACCCACGCACGCACGCACACGCACACAGACGCAAACACACAGACACAAACACACAGACACACACACAGTCACACACACACGCACGCACGCACGCACACGCACACAGACGCAAACACACAGACACAAACACACAGACACACACACAGTCACACACACACGCACGCACGCACGCACACGCGCACACGCGCACGCACGCACGCACGCATGCACGCACGCACGCACGCACGCACGCACGCACGCACGCACGCGCACGCGCACGCTCACGCACACGCACACAGACACAAACACACAGACACACACACACACACAGACACACACACACACACAGACACGCATACAGACACACACACAGACACACACACAGACACACACACACACACACACACACACACACACACACACACACACACACACACACACACACACAGAGAGACACACACAGACACACACACACAGACACACACACACAGACACACACACATACACATACACAGACACACACACAGACACATACACAGACACACACACAGACACACACAGACACACACACACGCACGCACGCACGCACACGCGCATACGCGCACACGCGCACACGCGCACACGCGCACACGCGCACGCACCCACGCATGCACGCACGAACGCACGCAAGCACGCACGCA
>CAXAOA010000285.1:89635-92135 GCA_963970395.1 Ephialtes manifestator
CAGACACACACACACACAGACACACACATAGATACACACACATCGACACACACAGAAACACACACAGACACACACAGACACACACACAGTCACACACACCCAGACATACACACACAGACACACACACAGACACACACACTCAGACACACACACAGACACACACACAGTCACAGACACACACGCACGCTCGCACGCACACGCGCACACGCGCACACGCGCACGCACGCACGCACGCACGCACGCACGCACGCACGCACGCACGCACGCACGCACGCACGCACGCACGCACGCACGCACGCACGCACGCACGCACGCGCGCACGCACGCACGTACGCACGCACGCACGCACGCACGCACGCACGCACGCACGCACGCACGCACGCACGCACGCACGCACGCACGCACGCACGCACACGCACACAGACACAAACACACAGACACACACACACACACAGACATACACACACAGACACACACACTCAGACACACACATAGATACACACACACACAGACACACACACACACAGACACACACGGAGACACACACACAGACACAGACACAGACACACACACAGACACACACACAGACACACACACAGACACACACACAGTCACACACACAGACACACACACAGACACACAGTCACACACACACGCACGCACTCGCGCACACGCGCATACGCGCACGCACCCACGCACGCACGAACGCACGCACGAACGCACGCACAAACACACACACACACACATATAGACACACACAGACACACACATAGACACATACAGAAACACACACAGACACACACACAGACACACACACACACACAGACACACACACTGACACACACACAGACACACACACACACAGACACACACACACAGACACACACACAGACACACACCCAGACATACACACACAGACACACACACAGACACACACACACAGACACACACACAGACACACACAGACACACACACAGACACACACACTGACACACATACACGCACGCTCGCACGCACGCACGCACGCACGCACGCACGCACGCACGCACGCACGCACGCACGCACGCACGCACGCACGCACGCACGCACGCACGCACGCACGCACGCACGCACGCACGCACGCACGCACGCACGCACGCACGCACGCACGCACGCACGCACGCACGCACGCACGCACGCACGCACGCACGCACGCACGCACGCATGCACGCACGCACGCACTCACGCACGCACGCACGCACGCACGCACGCACGCACGCACGCACGCACGCACGAACGCACGCACGCACGCACGCACGCACGCTCGCACGCACGCACGCACGCACGCACGCACGCACGCACGCACGCACGCACACACAGACACACACACAGACACACACACACAAACACACACACACAGTCACACACACACAGACACTCACACAGACACACACACATAAATACACACACATAGACACATACAGAAACACACACAGACACACACACAGACACACACACACACACAGACACACACACAGACACACACACACACACAGACACACACACGCAGACAGACACACACACACAAACACACACAGACACACACACCGACACACACACACAGACACACACACACAGACACACACACACAGACACTCACACAGACACACACACACACATAGACACACACATAGACACACACAGACACACACACAGATACACACCCAGACATACACACACACACAGACACTCACACAGACAAACACACACACATAGACACACACAGACACACACACATAGACACACACAGAAACACACAGTCACACACACACAGACACACACACACACACTCACACACAGAGACATACACACACAAAGACACACACACACACAGACAAACACACACAGACACACACACAGACATACACACACAGACACACACACAGACAAACACACACAGACACACACACAGACACACACACGGACACACACACCGACACACACACATAGACACACACAGAAACACACAAAGTCACACACACACAGACACACACACACACACTCACACACAGAGACATACACACACAAAGACACACACACACACAGACAAACACACACAGACACACACACACAGACATACACACACAGACACACACACAGACAAACACACACAGACACACACACAGACACACACACGGACACACACACCGACACACACACAGTCACACACACACGCACGCACGCACGCACGCACGCACGCACGCACGCACGCACGCACGCACGCACGCACGCACGCACGCACGCACGCGCGCACGCACGCACGCACGCACGCACGCACGCACGCACGCACGCACGCACGCACGCACGCACGCACGCACGCACGCACGCACGCACGCACGCACGCACGCACGCACGCACGCACGCACGCACGCACGCACGCACGCACGCACGCACGCACGCACGCACGCACGCACGCACGCGCACGCGCACGCGCACGCGCACGCACACGCACACAGACACA
>CAXAOA010000287.1:0-27500 GCA_963970395.1 Ephialtes manifestator
ATGAACATTCAATAATGATAAACTATATAGGATACTTGGCAAACTCACCAAGTACTGCCGTTTAATTTTTTTGGATGTTATGAAATAAACTAAAAATATCTGTAGCAAGTCAAGTACATGTTGTACTTGACTTGTTACAGATAGTTTTTGTGCCGATAAATTTTTTATGGCTCTAGTTTTTGACACACTGTTATTTGTCGGGGTATTGATACCACTCACGTAAATGTTCTTGTCTCAAAGTTTTCACCAAACCTCATATAACGCTTGCTCTATTAAACTCTCGCTCTACCGCCCCAACGTCCTAGACGTTCCTCGTAAAAGTTGTCTTGCTTCCCCACCTTAAGGCCTTAGGCCACCCTAGAGGCCGAAAAAAATAGGCTTTTTGGGAATTTTTTCCAGAAATATTACGAAATAAATCGAGATTACACAAATGAGACTTTATTATACATATCATTAACTGCATACAATATTTTTTTTGAGGCAATTTATTTCAAAATGGCGGCGGTACAGCGTTTTTGCGACGACATCTTTTTTTTCAATGCTCCACGGCCGGAAGAACAGCTCCTGTAATTTAATGAATCATGATTAGGGCCTGAATTTTTTCGATTATATATACTATAAGCTAGAGGAAGTACGTAGGATTTTTTCGATATATTGATTTTTGACAAAATGGCGCACTTCTAAAGTGGAAAGTGCGGAATTTGCCTAAAAAATCGTCAGATAATTGTTAATGTAAAATAATGCCGTGGATGGTTGACAGTGGATCAGGTGTTGTAAATATGATTAATAAATGGCGTAGGCAGGAATTACATAACTCGAAATAAACACTTTAATTTTTAACCAAAAACTTCATAAAACACAACAATTAATTGAGTAAGCCGTTACACATAAATATCCTTAGCAGTCCGTAAAACACGTGTACAGTCCGAGTGACAAAATTAGCCAATAATGCCAATTATGCCGAAGCACACGTGCCACCACGTGTTGCTTAGTAAACCGCCCTTGAGTATGTCGCTGTTGTTTACATAAACCCGCGTTCACTTAACCCGTACGTAATGTCTTTGCGCTGACCGTTTGAGCTACCCGGAGCTGACCGTTGTACACTTCCGAAAAAGATGAGGTGACTGCAAAGTAAAACTATTGCCGATGTGCGTACGACCAGTTGAGTCCGTCCGTGCGACCAGTTGAGACCGTTCGTGCGACCAGTTGAGACCGTTCACGACCAGTTGAGACCGTTAACGAGAACCGAGAAGAAGCCGGAAAGCGAGTCAGAAACTCGAGAACGTTCGAGCGCATGCGCGGACTCTGAAATGCGGTTATCGGTGGTGTGCCCAGGCGGTGCTGCTGCTGAGCGGTTGATCGACCAACTCAGACAGCAGTCCCGCTAACAGTTAATAACAAATTAACTATGCAATATAAAAAAAAATCCTACGTACTTCTCTAGACAATGTATTTTCGAAGATATCTTCTAAATTTCAAGTCAATCGGTTGAAAATTGTCTGAGTAATCTTTCCGGCCAACTCGAAAAAAGTAGTTTTGAGATAAACGCGTTTAAAGTTTTGAGTAGCAGAAAATCATGGATAATTTTGCAATACCTTTAATCTGCGATGCCTGCACCATACAATGGGCCTTCCAGATTATCTTCCTGCTCGTACATATCTTTTCTGCTTGACCTTGCAGCGATTCTGGCCTCTTTCACCCGGTCAGATAGCGATCTCTCTGCAAGCGTTATGCGCTGTTTATCGATCTCCATGCACATTTCGTAGCTGTTTGGGCCGATTTCCAAACCCATTGCCTCCATTATGTGTAGAATTGAAGAAAACCCATCATTAAACTCAGAAACTGCAATTTCCGTAGCTATATCCAATACTGTTTTCCCACTTGAAATATTTTTCGGGGCCAATGTCCACACAGTCGAATTGAAACTTTCGTTATTATTTTGCGTATAACCGCCGATGCATCGAGTTAGAAGATCTTGATTGGTCAGTTCTTCATAAATTGGTTGGATAGCTTCGTACACTTGTATTGGAAGAGCTGGCTTGTGTTTGTACTCAGCCAAAGTATTCGTGGCTTTCGCGCGTTGCCATGAGCACCATGAATTCTCTCCAATAGGACATTTGTCGTGCTGCGGTTTGGCATCCGTAGATAATTTGTGATCCAGTGTAGCCCATATACTGCTTCTCATGTTCTCGACTGAATCACTATTTCTACCAATCGCTAATCCATAATAAATAGATAGCTCATCTATAAGTTTTCCAGTCAATTTGCCCCTTCCACCGAGACCTTTTGTCTTTTTTTTCAAATTACGTAGTCGGGTGCCCATTCGCTTTTGCACGTGATCAATACACTCTTTCTTGAGAACTGTGAGATCTTCATATGGCTTAGCATCTGTAATTCCTTTAAAAGTCTTCGAATCACCGTCACCAATGTAGTGAGAGTATTTGACCTGATGCAAAGTTTCAGAGCGGCGAAACATCTCAACAACTGCATCGACTTCCATTTTTCCTGCCGATCCATCGTGATTCACAGCGCATTCTTCTACATGACTTTCTGCCCACTCCGCATATTTGTCGGTATCTTTTTTGTTAGACCAATGTTCACACGCCTTACAGTATTTTGATTTCACTACACAATCAACGATTTTTCCAAAGTTGTAGCCAATAAGAGTCACTAACCCATACAGAGACGTAAATCCACGTTTTCTCCACGAACCATCGCCTGACACTACAATTCCATTTTCTCCGTTTTCAATCAAAATGGTTTTTTCTTCTTTCGCAGCTCCCCATGTGCGGGTAGCCAACGTTCCGAGTACGGCCAACGATTGGCTGAATGAAGGCAACTCGTCGGTAGCCAACAATCGGAGTTCGACGATGACCCAGAGTTGGCGAAACGTTCGAGCGATGCTTGGCTGGCAGGCGGCGTCGAATCGACAGCCAACGATCGGAACGCGACACTCGGCGGTATGTCGGCAGCAAGTCGGCAGCCGACGATCGGAACCCGACTACTGCCCAGCGTCGATCGAACCTTCAATCCTTAACTTGCCGACATTGGGCTCCGTAGCTGGCACGACGATGGTCCCCACAGTTCTGGTGACGTTGGCTGCCAACAACCGTAATTACGGTTAACGCGCCAGCGTCGGCAAAATGTTGGCAGCCAAAGTCACCAAAACTGTGGGGACCATCGTCGTGCCAGCTACGGAGCCCAATGTCGGCACAGTTAAAGATTGAAGGTTCGATCGACGCTGGGCAGTAGTCGGGTTCCGATCGTCGGCTGCCGACTTACTGCCGACATACCGCCGAGTGTCGCGTTCCGATCGTTAGCTGTCGATTCGACGCCGCCTGCCAGCCAAGCATCGCTCGAACGTTTCGCCAACTCTGGGTCATCGTCGAACTCCGATTGTTGGCTACCGACGAGTTGCCTTCATTCAGCCAATCGTCGGCCGTACTCGGAACGTTGGCTACCCGGACATGGGTTATAATAATTCGGGCTTGGGGCTTGGTGGAAGGGGCTGGGGCTAGCCCCAAGCCTGTAGCCCCACCCTCTTCCGCCAAGCCCCGAGCCTGAATTATTTTAAGTCCTTCGATTCTTGGCACGGCGGCGGCGGCGGCGGCAAGAAGACCTTTTTATAATATAGAGAGATATTGTAAGTAATGTGTATTTATCTATACTTATGCGAATAGCTATAAGAAAAACAAATTTCGTCATAAAAAAATTAATAAATAAAAAAACGGGCTGAAGGACCTCGGTCGATACCCTATTGGTTTCACCAATATGGGGAAGAATACGCCCGCACATTTATGCACAAAAAAAAAAAAAGAATATGTATCACACATGTAGCCAATAAAAAACATTTACTACTACTACTACTCTTATTAAATTAAAATAAGATTTATTTTAACCAAAGAAAGTTTGATTCATTCCGAATATACCTAACATTTCATTTAAATAAACACATCAGACCCGATTCTCTGGGTGACGTCGTAGAATTTGAGATATAGGGTAATTCTACGAGTGCTCATGGCGTGGCATGACTTTAACAACTCACATCCGAGTCCCATTTTGGCTGCATTATTGTCGCAGAATAGATTGACCGGTCGAATTTACATTTTATTACTTTTAATATTAAAGTTACTGAAAGTTATGCAATGTCTAGCCTTGGCAACGGTTGCATAATACACCGAAACAAATCGGTCTTATGGGTTTATGTAAATCAAATAAATAACATTTTATTTTAATGAAATAAATTTTATTAAAAATTAATACGATTTATTTGTCTGCAATAATTTCTATTTGATTGAAATAAAATTTTACTAAAGTGAGATCGGTTCAGTATTTGATTGAAATAAACCCATCAAACTGACTTCTTCGGGTATATAATTTGGAATGTACGTGAAAACCTGGTCCAGTGATGACGAGTGCAAATGTGTGTATTTAAACAAGATTCATATTTCGGAAGATGCACATCGTCCATAAGCAATGATTTTTTAAATCACATTTAAATGACAGAGACCACAGTATGATCTTAGAAACATAAACGAGAGTATAATCTTTTAAATCTATTTGATAATCAATAAACAATTACCATCTTTAATATTTTACATTTCGAGTAAGGCATTGAGAGGAGGTTTGTAAGGTGGTTTAGAAGACCCCAAATTTCACTGCTTTATACAGCCTCTTACAAAAGTTATTGTGTTTTCGGACGGTACGTACGAGAGATAAATAAAAATGAGTGAATGTTTTTTTTTAATTCGAGGACATTGAAACCCATGTATTTACACTAAAACCTGAGCAATAACTGTAATCATTTTTCATTTTACTAACTTAGTATGTGTTGGCTTGATGAGGAAAAGAAATTAGTCTCTCACCATTTCAATGAAATAGGTAGTTTTTTCCAATTCACATTGCAAAAACTGTTTTCAACACAGTGCGGATTAAAAAAATATTTCTACTATTTTTGGTGCCTTCATTCAGTATTGTAGAGGACTAGGTTTAGCAGACTCTTATAGATGTTTTGACATTAAAAAAATGAATGCATGATCTTGGTCACGATCGCAGTGTGATTGACTGACGACACCGCAGACCAATTACAGCAGGAATAAAACGATGACAATGATTGCGATATTTTCGAGACTTTCGAGATATCTCGAGCCGCCAACTTTTTAGAATAGGATAGGTAATTCACCGTCTAGATTTTTCAATAGTATTACAGTAAATTGAAAATCAAGTTATCATTTTTTTAAATGAATTGTTCAGCTCTTGTAAATTTCGAACATTTTTATAAGAAATATTTTAATTCAACGTACAAAGTCTTATATAGTATTTTTTATGAGGGGCTGGCAAAAGTGATGTCATAAAGTGCACTTTCCAAGTCAAACAAAAACACGAAAGGACCTTTCGACGCTTGTGCGCGATCTCATCGTGCGTCAAGAGTCCTTGACTCCTTCGTCTGAATGGTGGCTGGGATCCCCATTCACGCGAGAGAAGCATGCACCCACTTCCGGTTTCCAGGATCGATTCACAAAAGCGAGAAGGCCGAGCTGCGAATGAGAGAGGAGGGATGAAGGGGGGGGGGGGAGTTGAACGGGAGAAGGTCGTATTCCAACTGGATGCCTCCACCCTGCCATAGTGATTCGGGCCATTCTGTTTCTCTCGTTTTCTCAGTCTCGCCCGCATCCCCCACTGATCGCCCTCTCTCTAGCTCACGATCGTAGGTCAGGGCAAATTTGCTTCAAGGAAATGGCACCTCTCCCTCGTCATAACAGGTGTGCGCTTTGTTTCTAAAGCTTCGAGACTATTCAGCTTTGCTGAATGTACGTAGGTACGTCAATGGTTAAAATAGCTTACGTATTCCTCATCATGATAACAATCAACGTTTAATCAACAGAATCAAAGTGCATGAAAAATAGAATATGTTTTGTGTAAAAAAACATTCTTTACAGTAAAATAGTTTCTTGTTGTTTATAATACATTTTTATTGAACTTCACAAAAGTTGTGGGTATTATGTAAATCCGTGTAATGAAGAAACTGTACATTTTAAGGGATGGGTGTTATATCGAAACCACTGATAATGGAAGAGTTCCGAGCATTAGGTAATCTCAAGGGATTGGGGGATTCTATGGAGAAGGGGGTTCTGAGGGATAAGATATCTCGATAGATAAGAGAAGTGCCGAGGGATAGGGGCGTCTTGAGGGATAGGGGTAAGTTCTAAGGTATAGGGGATCTTGAGGGCTGGGTAGTGAAGAGTTGTTGGGGGTCTCTAAAGATTGGTGGAGTCTCAAGGGATTGGTTCTAACTGATAAGACATCCTGGGGTGGGATCCTGAGTTAACAAAACGTTGACGTTACGGTAACCGATACGATAAAACTATACGGTAAGTGAGGCGAGCGGAACTGCAGACAATTCGTCTGCAGTATCGTCTCGTGAATGCTGAGTCGTCTGCTCGGTCGTCGCTCTGTCAGAGTTTCCAGGTTATGGAAATTAACC
This sequence comes from Ephialtes manifestator, assembly GCA_963970395.1. NCBI lineage: Eukaryota > Metazoa > Arthropoda > Insecta > Hymenoptera > Ichneumonidae > Ephialtes > Ephialtes manifestator. The sequence goes on from CAXAOA010000287.1 coordinate 6,485, forward strand.
TGATAATCTCTGTAAAAAATAATTTCTCGTAATATAGCTGACTGCCACCAACTTTTTAGACGGAAATTTTCGAGAGACCAACGCTTCATGCTTGAAGAATAATAAATTTTGGAATAATAAATAAAAGACAGAAATACATTTTATTGTGTTATTTATTATGCAAATTTTAGGGAAAATTACATATGCATTATAAAAAAAAACATTATTTTTTTCTTCAATTTGTGGTCGCGATTACATGGAGTTTTTTTTTGGCAAACTCGCGGTCGCGATTACATGGACTTTTTTCGGCAAACTCGCGGTCGCGATTACATGGAGTTTTTTCGGCAAACACGCGGTCGCGATGGACTTTTTTCGGTAAACTCGCGGTCGCGATTACATGGAGTTTTATATATATGGGGCATTATACACCGATCGGACCACCTTTTATCATGACCGCCGTCGATATAGTTGATTATTTTTTTTAATCATTCACCCTAATGAATGGAGCTTGCTCCATTTTTTTCAAAATTTTCATTGCATATTTCGCATAGTTGTGAATTTCTAACAATTGCTCGAATAATTGCGTTTAAAAACTTTCGAATGCACGTATCTTCTTGGATATAAGTCGTATCGTAAAAAGACATATATAAAAGCTTTTCATTTTGAAGTATTCTTACAGTCCATCCCGGACTTCATCCTCGACGGACCGCGAATCTCGGCTGTCCGGTGGCAGAATCCATCCTGTTGTGCATTATGGATTCTCGCCTGAACTGTCTCGCAGTCCATCCTGGACTCCATTCTGGATTCCATCCTGGATTCCATCCTAGATTCCATCCTGGACTCCATTCTGGATTCCATCCTGGATTCCATCCTAGACTCCATCCTGGACTCCATACTGGACGATCCGGGTGTCTCCACCCGGTTGACACCAGGACCAGACCACGCCCACCTTGGGCACCTTGGTGTCCAGACGATCCATGTTGAACCACTCTTACTACGTCAACGGAGGGTAAGCCTCACGTGTGTAGTCGAACTCAAAACAGCTTTCCAGTCTTATATCGTTCAGGCTTCAAGTCACTTGCGAGAAACGCTTCGATTGCTCGCCATCTAGCGGAGCATTGTGTATCCGCGTTTCGCATGCTGCCACTAGATGGCAAACGGACGCACCGTTTGACTACACACGAGGGGTCTACCCTCCGTTAACGTAGTAAGAGTGGTCCAAAATGGATCGTCTGGACACCAAGGTGCCCAAGGTGGGCGCGGTCTGGTCCTGGTGTCAACCTCCTGGTGGACACCCGGATCGTCCAGGATGGAGTCAAGGATTGATTCTTCCGTCGGACAGCTGAGATTGCATGGACCAGTGTTGCCAATTCAGCGATTTTGTCGTTAGTTTTAGCGACTTTCAAAGCTCCTCGGCGACTTTTTTTGCGACTTTGCGACATGTAGCGATCTGGCGATTTTTCAGGACTCGTTTAGCGACATCTGGCGAATTTTGTAAATCGTGGCGATTTTCAGAATTCCTTTAGCGACATCTGGCGAATTTCGTAAAATCGAGCTACGGAGAAACTCTTGCCAGTCCTCATTACCGCGTCCAAGATTTTCATGACTCCATGACTCCGTGACTTGTTGACTTGTCGACTTTCGTAAAATCGAGTATCGAGCTACGGAGAAACTTTTGCCACTTGCCAGTCAACATTACCGGGTCCAAGATTTTCATGACTCCGGGACTTGTTGACTTGTGTCTTGGCTTAATCGTAAGGGCGAGCTCATACCGTTTTTAATTCTACTGTTAATTTTATAATAACAAAAATATCCAGTGACCGGCTAAACGACCGAAAAAACGACCGGTCATTAAATGCACAAAAAAACCATTGAAATGAGCCGAACGACCAAGAAAACGACCATTAAAATTATTCTTGATTAGTTGTTTCTTGGTCACGAAAAATCAGAAAATGACTGTCGAAATGACCATTTCAATAATTTGTAACCGGTCATTTTGCCGTGAAGACCGGGAAATGACTATCGAAACGACCAACTAGATAATCAAACTTCAAATAGACATTCAATATGCATACCAATAAAGGTTTGAATAGCTTAGTTGGTCTAAGGCGCAGAGCAACAGTCAGAAGGTCCCGGGTTCGAATCCTGGCTGTGATCTTTTTTTTTTTTTTCGAAATTCGATGAAAAAAGAGGTCATTTTGACGGTAATTTTCCGATTTTTCGCGACCAAGAAACGACCAATCAAGAACAATTTCAATGGTTAATTTCAATGATCGTTTTCTTGGTCATTTGGCTCTTTTCAATGGTTTTTTTTTTGCATTTAATGACCGGTCGTTTCTTCGGTCATTTTCGACGTCACAGGGATTACTAGGAACATATTATGAATAGTTGAGTTTATTTAGCGATATTTTTGGAGATTAAAAAAAAACATCTAGCGACTTTTTTAGCGATTTTTAGAAATATCAAGCGACATTTCAAATTTTCGACGTCAGCGACTTTTAGCTATTTTGTCGAGTAGGGGTAGCGACTTTCAGTGTGACCGAGTTGGCAACACTGGCCTTGGGGGACCTATGTTTTTGGAAAGGGACTTAGAATAATTCGGGTCCGGGGCTTGGCGTAAAGGGGTGGGGCTAGACCCAGGGGCTGGGGCTAGCCCCAAGCCTTTAGCCCCACTCCCTTCCGCCAAGCCCTGAGCCCGAATTATTCTAAGTCCCTGGATTCTTGACACGGCGGCGGCGGCGGCGGCGGCGGCGAGATCTTTTTATAATATAGAGAGATATATATGTTGAACAACATGTACTTGACTTGCTGCAGATATTTTTAGTTTATTTCACAACTTTTTGTGCTGATACATTTTTTATGGCTCAAGTTTTTGAAACACTGTGTTTTATTGGGGTTTTGATACCACTCACGTAAATCTTCTTGTCTTAATTTTTTTACACATTGTGTTTTTTGGGGGGATTTCAACACTTTTTGCAAAGTCTATATTGAATTATCAATGTTCATCCAAAGAGAATAAAAGAGGATAACATCTTATAAAAGTAATGTGTTTTTCAAATACTTAATAATAATAAAGCATTGATTTAGTTTAAGTTTTCTACTATAAACTACAACGATCTTTCCATATTAGTACATTTATAGAAGTGAGACTATAAGTCTCCTCAAAATCCTCATAACATCCTCAAAATCACAGTCAGAATCCTAAAAACACTGCCACATTAAAAAATGGTATAAATATCAAGATGAAAATTGTAGGTTTTTTTTCATGGAGAACTACAAAATCAGCAATACAGATCATTTTGATTAATGTCACGTGATGTGTGCTATCGTTATTATTTCAGGACCTGTATATAATTAAGACTGACAGCTTTCATGTCTTTTCTAGGTGACTTTGTTACTCTATTTAAATTTAGAAAAAAAATGTATATTACAAAGGTCACACCACCTCTGTATGTTCCAATAATTTATCTTAATAAAAATTGACTTTTTCCTGGACAATGTTAAGAAAGTGCAGATTGCGAAAAACATTAATCCACAAATCCAAGTTAAAACCGAATAGACACTAACTTTACGAAATTTATTTAAAAATGAAGCTTGTTACACATATAAATATACTACACTTTATTAATTAATTTTTTCTCAGTTCTCATAACTTCTTTTATAAAAAAATCCAGCATTTCATCGAATGACATTGTGAGCTCAGAGTCAATCATGAAGCAACGAATAAAACTCACAGAAATCACCAAATATAAATCATCTTTTTTGCTGTATGGTGTTGGTTGCAGGTTCGAACAAACTATAGTTCACAATTTCAGTTAATTACTGAATAACCACTGATTTTTATGAATATATTAAACAATGAAACTTGTTACATATGTAAATTAATAAAACTTGTTACACATAGAAATTGAAAAACACTTTATTATTCCTGTATCAGTTGTGATAACTTGTCAAACCAAGCGACTGAGCATCATACCAAATGACTTTGGGAGATTGCGTATGATTGAATTATGCTTAAACAAATAGAAACCGCTAAATTTTACCAGATAACATTAGAAGCTTAAGAGTAAATAATCAACCAACAAAAATAGAAAGTCACTGAATTTAGTACATAAACAGACAATATGGCTAGATGATGTTAAGTGTCATTATGAGGTTGCATTAAAAAACTGGATTACGCAAATCTCAGTTAATGACTGAAAAACCACTGATTTTATTAAGGTTATTAAAAAAAATAAAACTTGCTATGCATTGTAACGCGGCATTTCGCGTTACGCGGTGTCCGTTGCATCTCTCCCCCCTTCGACGTCGCCCGCGACATAGAAATGGTCCAGCCAGCAAGCCGGGATACGGCTGCAAGGCAAAATAGGGCAAAACTGCGGCGTCGCGTCAAATCGACCAGACCTTCGCGAGATTATAGGAATTATTTATTGATTTCGTTTGGAACACATTTTACATGTCACGGTCCCCGCTCCCACTGGCGAGCAACGTTTCTTTCCTTCTACGAGTGAGGTACTGCATCAGTACCTCCAATCGGCATGGTCTTTGGGATCCAGGAGCTCAGAGGAAGAGGAGACGCCAGCAGCGAGGGCAGCTCCACGCATCAAGAAATCGGCACCGTGGCGGCAGTACATCGGCATCCTATTTTGGAAATTCATACGCGAGAGTTTGGAACTCCCGCGTCGAATGGTAGTCTGTCTTCGCGACAGACCACTAATAAGTGTGTCGCTGCGAAGGGATGCGTACCCTCCGCGCACTACTCTCGTCCTCGAGCGATTTTGGCGAGTCCGGCACGCGCCGCGACTCGTCACTTGTTGGCTGGACACGCGTGCGAACAGTAGCGCACGAACTATTGTAATATATTGGAAACCGTATCGGAAATATTATATCGGACCATAGGAATTAATTGGAAAAGAAGGAAGGACGTTGTTTCGGTCCTTAACACGGAGCATCGCGTAATAGAGGTGGGTCAGTGCATTTTAATATTGTACTGTCAGGTGCCGTGACATAATAAATAGTGTTTTTGGTAATTATTGGAAGAAATTCAGGCCTTCTGCCACCACGAGGCGAGACGATTTTCGTCTCGCCAAGAGAATATCTCGCGGGGTCTGCTCGGTTTGGCTACGGCCAACCGAGAGAAAAAATTTAACTTTAACCGAAAATTGTATTTATGGTATTTGAGTTTCGATAGTTTTTTTGGGAATATTTAATTTATTGGAAAATACGAGACGTGCCTCAGCCGTCCCGTAGCGTAAGAGTGAGAGAGAAGACTCACTATTTTGCGGCGTGACGCGTAGCGTTCACGCCTATTATTTGTGAAATTGTAATTCTTTTTGTTTTTTATTTTGAATTTATTTATGACTAATTTTAGTTTATATAGAATCAGTTGTGCCAGTGAGCACGGGTTCCCCGTCCGGGAACCATTTTTCTGTAAAACCGTATTTGGGAATATTGGAGGCTCCGAGCCTCCTATTGTACTCGCCAGTTATTTTATTTTGTCTAATTAAAGCGAGCACATTATACATTAGATCGGTTTTTGGGTTTTGCAGTTATTTTTGGGAGATTCCCCCCTCTTAACCCCCCACGACCTAGTCTCTCGGATTGAGCAGCTTGTGCGAAGAGTATTCGCGTCGAATAATTGATAGTTTTCTTCCTCTTGGCCCTTCAGGCAGTAAAAGAAGGGCCTGGCGCCCTAGTGCATTTTTGGTGTATTTAAGGGTGTCGAATTTGTGGAGCGTTTCTCCGAGATAATTTTCCCGAATTATCTCGGAATAAAGAATCGTGTTACAGCATATAAATTGAAGAACACTCTATTATTAGTATTTCTGTATTAGTTTTGATATTCAATTTCACCAAGAGGCACATTATTTCACCGCATGTCATTGGGAGCTTCAAAGTCAATCACAAAGTAGCAAAAAATAAAAAAACTTTAATTTATTTATTTATTTATTTATTTATTTATTTTGCCGTGAACGGGACAAGTCCCTTGAAAAAACAATTATAATAATGGCACATTAAATAAAGATAACAAAAAACAAAAAAATAACACAATTATATACATTATAGTACCTTATGCCTAGAGGTGCACACTTAGGATAGAAATACAAATTCTCCTAATCTACCACATGGAGTCTCTAAGATTAACGAATTGATTTAAGGCATACATAAATACCGAAGGTGGAGAAACGAAAAAATCAATGAATACTGAGGCAGCATTGCCATCACGAAAAATGCGTGTAAGCGGCTCATTATATCCGTAATTTGTTCGGTGATATCCCGTATAAAAGACCGCATGGTTCCTAACATTATGCATCGGGACTGAGACAGTGACGGAACTAAGTAGCTCAGGACAAATAAACCTTATTACACTATAAAAATTATCACGTATAGGAATAACAAAATCCTTCTTTTATTCATGAATGATAAAATAGTCTCATTAAAAATCGGGTATTATGTTACATGATATTATAAGGTTAGGATACAAAACAAGATGATTGACTAGTCAAGAAAGCTTACAAATAATAAAGAACGTCTGAATTTATTGAAGCAGTTAAAAACCCTCACTGCATATAATACTAATATCATCACTTTTTACATCAGAAGATACAAAATCACCTTTCTATCACTTTTCACATCAAATGATTCACTCGTGCCAATACTAGGAAAGACTGATATAACCTCCGAAACTAAGTGAATAAGTAAATATGAGGGATTCCACGGGACTTTCGCCACCCGCAAAAAAAAAAAAATCTCAAAATTTATCTAAAAATCAGGTTCAGCGGTGTCTATTGATGGACCAAATTTCAAAATTCTAAAAAAATAGTTGACCGGAATATGCAAATTTTTTCGTTTTTTGTCGTTTTTCATTTAATGTGTAATATCTCAGAAACTATTGATCGTATCGAAATCATTAAAAGACGAAAATGTGCATTTTTTTATGGCCAACAAGAAAAAAATATATTCAAAATTAATTGCTTAATTTCAGGTCACATTTTATGGAAAAAAACAACAAAATTATTTTTTTTTTTATGGTTGGACTTCAGATTTTTTCATCGGGCAAATTGTCTCGGAATCTTTGAGTGATCGCCGAATTTTGAGTATTTTTTTTTCATGGGATGGTCCAATGCTGTGACGTTACAGCAATCTGAATGTTTTTAATGTATATAAAAAAATCCATATTCCAAATTAAAATTAATTAAAATGGTTGGACTTCAGATTTTTTCACCGGACAAATTGCCTCGGAATCTTTGAGTGATCGCCGAATTTTCAGTATTTTTTTTTTTTCATGGGATGGCCCAATGCTGTGAGGTTATAGCAATTTGAATGTTACAGCAATTTGAAACATTCAAATTGCTGTAACCTCACAGCATTGGGCCATCCCATGAAAAAAAAATACTCAAAATTCGGCGATCACTCAAAGATTCCGAGGCAATTTGTCCGGTGAAAAAATCTGAAGTCCAACCATTTTAATTAATTTTAATTTTGAATATGGATTTTTTTATACAGTGAGGTTCAGGTGAAACTAGACACTCAGCGAAGCGCGCGCTTGGGAACTCTCAAATCTTATTGGCTGCGGCCTTTCACCGGCAGTGCTCCTCAACGCAGCGGCTCCCACGTCCTCGTGTAGCGTTGGAGGGGGCTGGAGAGTGGCATGGTAGGGAGATAGGGACGCTATAAAGATGCGTCTTCGCGCGTCATCAGGTGCGTTGTTAACGCACCTGAAAATAAAAGTATCCTGGCACCGATGGTATACCCATTTTCCGAGTATCCAGATTTTGTTCTCCAAGATACATTTAACTACACTGAAAAAAAATGTCATTGATTCAATAAATCCATCGTTTGCGGGCTGCCAAAAAGAAGTATTTTTGAATTAACTTTAGTTCTTATTCGTTCAATCCCTTTCAACATTGAAATAATAAAATATTATTTTGCTTATTTTAGAGTTATTGGTTGGATCTCGTATGGAATTGGAGGAATTAGAATTCAAATTAAGTTGATACCGCTTGTTTTTGGCAGCCCGCAAACGATGGATTTATTGAATCAATGAAATTTGTTTTCAGTGTAATTATCGCAAAAAAATGTAAACGATTCTGTAAGTTAAAAAAATGATTGTCCGAAGCATAATGGGCATAAAAAAAGAAAAATCGTAAATCTGGAAATCAGGCGTGATTCTTAGATTTACAATTTTTCTTTATTTTTTTCTTTCATTTTTTTGGTTATCGACAATGCTCCTCGTAATGTGTAATTACTTCTGTTCCAAAATAAACTGGATAGTTTATCGCACAGAAATCGTATTTGTAAGGTCGATAATGGAAGTTCGAAAAAAAAAAATCGTACAGGAAGAAACGCGGAAACGGTAAATTTCACTGATACTTGACATTTTTATGTCCTTACGTTCGTCTACGATCCAACTACAATTTTATTATTATTATTTATTTGTGAACCGCAAGATCCTTTTTGCAAAAATACAGGAAAAAACAATAGAAAAATATTCCATAAAAATTAATATTAACATCGTCGACATTAGTCATATTATTTATCGCAGAAAAATTATGCGTTCACGCAAAAAAAAAATGAAAACTCCTCTCTTGCTTTTCATTTTTTATTTAATTCCACCAGTATTCAAACGCTCCGAGATTTATTCGACGACCGAAAATATTAGATATTTTTTGGGTATACTATGCAGCCCTGATTTTAGCGGTACCAAATTTCTGGGGACTGCTATCTTGCCCCGGAATGTCTGGTAAGCCCCCTTTCTTTTAGTACTTCTGTAAAATGTCATCAATTGAAACTGGTCGCATTACAACTGCTGGCTCTACACTTGCACAAAATTTAGTTTTGTACTTACTTCGTGCGTGAGACAAAAATACAGCATTCTGCGTGATAAAAGTCCTCTGTTATACTTGGCTAGGCACAAACCTTTCATTAATAAACAAGTCGACGTAGTGGCGGTGCAAGTACTGCACGATTTTTTTTAAGCTTTTCTTCAACAAGAATGCTAAAGGGGTCTTTTACGAATGAGAATACAAAGAAACGAAATAAACGAGATAAAACAAAACAACTTATTAATTGGATCAGTTAAACAACAATAGTTTTGTCAGTGCGCCATCGATTTCACTACATTCCTAGCATCGTGTTTAGAGAAAAACGCCCTATAGTATTTTTCGCTAGAAGCAACAGTTTTGAAAATAAATACGTTCAAATCGGAGACGACACCGCTTCCACGAGGATTACTTCAAAAGTTTTGCACCTACAACAAAGTTCAACAACACATTTTCTACTGTAAACAATGCAAGGAATCACAAAAAAAAGTAGAAAGTCAATAACTTGTTAATTGCATTAGTTACAAAATAATTCGTCGCTTAAAAACAGTCATTTTTTCGGGTGTTTTTTTTTAATAGAAAAGCAGTATTACCATCGATTTCAACGTGTTTTATTTTAAAACTATTGCTTCTAGCGAAAAAACATAATGATATTTTCTTCTCAAAACGATGCAAGTAATGCATTACAATCAATTACACACCGATAAAGTTATAGTTGTTAAAAATAAGAAACGAATTGTTGTCTAATTAACGCAAGTAACAAGTTATTAACGTTTGACTTACTTTTCTTTTTTCCTGGCATAGTTCACAGTAAGAAAGGTCGAGATCAACTTTTTTGTAGAAGCAAGACTTTTAAAGTAATCTGCGTGGAAACTGTATCGAAAATGATTTCGACGTACTTTTTCCAATCTATTGCTACTAGGGAAAAATATCAAATAAAGTTTTTCTCTTAAAACGGTGCAAGGAATGCAATAAAATGAATTGTGGACGAATAAAATGTTTTTTTTAAATAACCGACGAATTGTTGTCCAACTAATGCAATTAACAAATAATAAGCTTTTAACGTGTTTGTCTCTATTCCATGCTTCGTTTAAAGTAAAAAAGACCTTAATCATCTTTTTTATACGAGTAAGACTTTAAAAGTAATCTGCGATTTCGACAATTTTACTTTTAATAGTATTGCTTCTATCGAAAAATACCAAAGAATGTTTTTCTCTTAAAACCGTGCAAAGAATGGAGTGAAATAAATTGCACACCGATAAAATCATTGCTGTTAAAAATAAGCAACAAATTTTTGTCTAATTAATGCAATTAACAAGTTACTAGCTTTTTAATTGTTTTTATTTGGCCTTGCATAGTTCAGACTAAGAAAGGTCGTAATTAACTGTTTTCTAAAACCAAGACTTCTAGAGTAATCTGCTTGACGGCTGAGGCACCACCGATTTCAACGCATGTTATTCTAAAACTATTGGGTATAGCGGAAAATACCAAAGTGCATTTTCTTCTTAAAACAGTGAAAGGAATAGAGTGAAATCAATTTCACACCGATAATATAATTGTTGTTAAAAATAAGCAAAAAATTCTTGCCTTATTAATGCAAATAACGATAATTAACTTTCAACTAGTTTGCATCGATTCATTACTATTTTTGCAGTAAAAAAGATCTTGTTTAACTTTTTTGTAGGAGTAAGACTTTGCCTTGAATTTCAACGTAATTATTTTCAATAGTAGTACTTCCAGCGAAAAGAACCAAGGGACGTTTTCCTCCCAGAACGATGCAAGGAATACAGGGGAATCAATTGCAGACCGATAAATTTATTGTTGTTGAAAATAAGTATTAACTTTTAATTTGTTTATCTTTATTCATTGCATACTTTCGAGTAAAAAATAACGTCATGACGTAGAAGCTGTGTTGCCATGAATTTCGACGTAATTATTTTCAAAACTATTGCTTCTAGTGGAAAATACCTTACGACGTTTTCCACTAAAAAATGGAAAAGGAATGCAGTAAAATCAGTTGTGGATCGATGAAATGATTGTTCTTAAAAATAAGCAGAAAATTGTTGTCTAACAAATGCAATTAACACGTTATTAACTTTTAACTTGATTGTAGTCATTTTATCGGTGCGCAATTAATTTCACTGCATTCCTTGCACCGTTTTAAAAGGAAAACGTCCTTTAGTATTTTCCACTAGAAGCATTAGTTTTTAAAATAAATACGTCGAAATCAATGGCGACACAGCTTCCACGCAGGTTACATTAAAAGTCTAACTCCTACAAAAACGTTTATCACGACATTTTTTACTCTAAACTATGCAAGGAATAAAGAAAAATCAGTCAAAAGTTAATAACTTGTTAATTGCATTAGATATACAACAATTTGTTGCTTATTTTCAACACTAATCATTTTATCGGTACACAATTTATTTTAGTGCATTCCTTGCACAATATTAAGAGGAAAACGTCTTTTGGTATTTTTCGCTAGAAGCAATACTTTCGAAAATAATCACGTCGAAATCCGTTGCGACTTAACACCCACGCAGATAACTCTAAAAGTCTTATCCCTACAAAAAAGTTTAACAGTACCTTTTTCACTTTAAACTATGCAAGGAATAAATAAATATAAGTTAAAAGTTAATAACTTGTTAATTGCATTAGTTAGACAACAATTTGTTGCTTATTTTCAACAACAATCATTTTATGGGTACGCAATTAATTTTACTGCATTCCTTGCACAATATTAAGAGGAAAATGTCTTTTGGTATTTTTCACTAGAAGCAATACTTTCGAAAATAATCACGTCGAAATCCGTTGCGACTCAACACCCACGCAGATAACTCTAAAAGTCTTATCCCTACTAAAAAGTTTAACAGGACCTTTTTCACTTTAAACTATGCAAGGAATAAATAAATATAAGTTAAAAGTTAATAACTTGTTAATTGCATTAGTTAGACAACAATTTGTTGCTTATTTTTAACAGCAATCATTTTATGGATACGCAATTGATTTTAGTGCATTCCTTGCACAATATTAAGAGGAAAATGTCTTTTGGTATTTTTCACTAAAAGCAATACTTTCGAAAATAATCACGTCGAAATCAGTTGCGACTTAAGAGAGAATTACGAACAGTTCTCGATAAGATAAAAATATGAAAAAAAAATCAAGCATATGGAAGGTGCTAAAGAGATTACTTTGGACGATAATAATTAAAAAAATGTTATTAACAAATTACTATAATAAAGAATTGTTCAACAAAATACCCGGTATCCCAATTTTTTTTGTAATGAAAGTGATCTTTTCATTTTTCTGCATACGTATAAATTTTTTCAGAATTTTGTGTGATGTTTGAAAATCGCGTTTTTTATATGTTAAAGTAAAAAATCAGAGAAAATTCTGAAAAAAATGCATACGTATGCATAAAATTAAAAGAATCATTTTTATAACAAAAACGAAATTAGTTTGCCGGATGTATTGTTGAACAATTATTTATTTCAGTGATTTGTTAATAACATTATTTAAATTATTATTGTCCAAAGTGAACTCTTTAGCACCTTCCATATCCTTGATTTTTTTTCAGATTTTTATCTTTTCGAGAACTGTTCGTAATTCGCTCTCGAACTCTCTCAAACTTATGCGACGTCAGTCAATGTGCTCAGACTACCTTCATACACTGAAATCAATCCCGCACCGGCAAAATTATTGTTGCTGAAAATTAGCAATTAATTATCGTTTAACTTATGCAATTAACATGTATTAAACTTTCAACTTGTTTATCTTAATTCCTTGCATTTTTTGAGTTGTAAAGGTCTTGTTGCACTTTTTTGTAGGGGCAAGATTTTAATAGTTATCCTCGTGGAAGCTGTGTCGCCACCGATTCCGATGTGTTTATTTTTAATAGGTTTTAGCAAAAAATACTGAAGGACTTTTTGCTCTCTAAACTATGCAACGAATGCAGTGAAAGTACATTTTTTATTTTTTTATTTATCTAGTATCATCTATTATTTTTTTTTTATTCTTATTTTAAAGATTTTTATTTCCGAAAAATTGTTGCTGACTGCAAAACTTTTGCAGCATTAACAAAATTTTGGTAGCATTGATAGAATCGCAAAAAAAGCGTTCTTAACTCGTAAACCTAAAAAAAAGGTTTATTATGCGAACAGATGAGAAGGTACAGCTGGCACTATTTTTTTTAAATGACTGCAAAAAATGACTGCTTTTTTCAGGATCATTGGAAGAATGAAAAATAAAAATAGTCATTACTAGATAATAAAAAATGAAAAATGAGCTTCAGAGAATTAATAATTATGCGAATGAATAATTAGAAATAATGCGAAAATTAGAAAAATGATTTCCAACTGTTCAGGATCATTGAACAAAAAAAAAAAAAATAGTCTCCACTAGATAATTAAAAATGAAAAGATCTGCCTTCAAGATTAATTCATTTAACGCAGAGTTAGAAAGTTAGGGCTGTCGTTACTATAAAATTTGCTAGTGCATAATTCTTCAGGGTTATTATTAGTTGAAACTGTTGCTTCTATCGAAGAATGCAAAAAGATTTTTTCTCAAAACCATGCAGGAGATGCAGTAAAATAAATGGCCACTGATAAAATGATTATTGTTGAAAATAGGCAACAACATTTATTATTTAACTAAACTTATTAAAAAGTAATTAAGTTAAAAATTGTTTATCTTAATTACTTGCATTTTTTATATTAAAAAAGGTTTTTTCAATTTGTCTTATGAGCAAGATTTTTCGAGAAATCCCCGTGCGAGTTGTGTCGCCAACCCTCGCGTCATTTTTATTATGGAAGACTTTTAACTACACGGAAATGCCATAGGACCTTTTATTATAGTAACGATGCAAGAAATAAGTAAAGATAATCCCAAGTTGTTAATTATTAAAAACGCTTATTATTAATTATTAACTAATATTGTAATAATCTTAATCAAACTCAAAGCAGGTGATATTACCACCATACGGGTAATTTGTAATGTTGCAATGATTGCCCTTTGACACATTGGTACATCACTATTGATAAGACATCAGAAATGAACAAAACTAATTTTTAGCATTCATGCTACGCTTGAGTGTGTTCGGGCTTCGTGAATTCGTAGTCGGTCGGGCCCGCCGATCCCCTCTCTTCGAAGCCACTCCTTCCATGCCACCGTTTGCCGAGCCCGGAAGCCGAACGGGCAAGCGACGCGGCTGAGAACCGTCGCTTTGACGCGCACGCGCCTGTCGGGTGTCCAGTTTCACCTGAACCTCACTGTATATATTAAAAACATTCAGATTGCTGTAAGGTCACAGCATTGGGCTATCCCATGAAAAAAAAAATACTCAAAATTCGGCGATCACTCAAAGATTCCGAGACAATTTGTCCGATGAAAAAATCTGAAGTCCAACCATAAAAAAAAAATAATTTTGTTGTTTTTTCCATAAAATGTGACCTGAAATTAAGCAATTAATTTTAAATATATTTTTTTCTTGTTGGCCATAAAAAAATGCACATTTTCGTCTTTTAATGATTTCGATACGATCAATAGTTTCTGAGATATTACAGATTAAATGAAAAACGATAAAAAACGAAAAAAATTGCATATTCCGGTCAACTATTTTTTTAGAATTTCGAAATTTGGTCCATCAATAGACACCGCTGAACCTGATTTTTAGATAAAATTTGAGATTTTTTTTTTTGGGGGTGGCGAAAGTCCCGTGGAATCCCTCATATATAACCACTGAATGTGAAAAAAATAGTAACACATTTGTATATTACTTCTGTTTCGAAAAAATATAAATTAAAATTTGTTTGAAATAAATAACCCAGTGGACACAAATAGTATTAGAAGTATAGTTTATTATAAGACAAAAGGTGATATATAAGTAGCAGAGCGTGGTTTGAGAACAACTCGTCCGTGTGACGAACCGATCGAGACTGCCGACAAAGTCGCGATACCGAAAATTTCAAAACAGAAGAGTCGATGACTCATTGCTGGCTACAGTATAGCATCGTACCTCGCAGCTCACAGTCTTCGCTATCCTCAACACTTCCCCTCGAAGTCGTGAGCTAGATCCCGCACTCATACATCGACTATACCCATATTATATAAACACTCTCGATGTTTCGGACCATGTTACGTCATGCGTAACCTTCCCGTTTCTCTAAGAAGCTACTCCGAGCTACCCACATACACACACACACATACACGCTTCCCACTACTCTCATAAGATGCAGCCAAGCACTGCAACTAGCCGCACGCGTCCCCTACGCGACAGAGTGCACGTAAGCCACCAGCAACCGACGCCTAGGTTCCCCCTGTGGAAGGGCCCGCGTCTAGCCTAGAGACACTCTGTCTCCTCCGTGTATCATAAATAGTTTCACACTTGACGTACACGTCACCCGCGCGCACCATAAGCATCTTTATATTCCCCTTTTCTTGGAAACTAGATGCACGCGTTCCCACGCATGACCATCGCCTCGGTTTCCCTGCGGAAGGGCCGTGTCCAGTCCAGAACACTTAAAAATATCATAAACTTGTCGCACGCGTCATCCACGCGCACCATAAACATTGTTAATTACCCCTTTTTAGTAGCTAGATGCACGTGCTCTCGCGCCTAACTGTCATCTCAGTTTAGGCCAGAACATCTATATGTATGACAAATATTATCACACTACCCATTACCAGTGACACCATAGGAAAATTTATGACTTCGCTCCCTTTATCAAAATTCCGACACCGCTACCGAATTAGTATATAAGCGCGAGATTTTTTAGTTAAGTCAGTTATTTCAACTCGATCGTTACGCCGATATACTTCGTCAGAGCGCGCAAAGCTCTTCTCCGCTGCGATAGCCCTGCGTGGCTAAGTAATTCAATATATATATATATATATATACCAGTAACAACTTGTATTGATCATCGGTTCAAAGTGAATAAACTGTGAGTATTTAATACCTGGTCTTCGAACATTATTTATGCATGCTGGTCATCCAGATCTTAGACTCAGTACCTTGAGCCTCCAGAAATCCTATTTCTACATATAATCTTCGGTAATAAATGGCGAGGTCTCCGTCCCCGACGTAAAGGGCCTAAGCCTTGACTCGAAAGAGAGACCGCCGTTACGTTTTCCTATCGTGCAACTCTGGAGAGTTGCCGCCCGGACGTAACAACCACTCAACCCTTTTGTGAACACATCCGCGGGCATTCTTTCAGAACCCAGATACTTCAGCTCAATCATACCCTGTTCATAAACCTCGCGAATAAAGTGGTGCCTCACATCGATATGCTTCGTTCTCGAATGGTAGTTTTTGTTTTGAACAAGTTTTACTGCGCCCTGATTATCGTTAAATAATGTAACGCAATCACACTCGATGCCAAGATTGTGTAATATCCCACGTAAGTACAGGGCCTCTTTAGTCGCCTCGGACATGGCCATGTACTCTGATTCGGCACTGGACAGCACCACGGTTCTTTGCTTGCGCGCTTCCCAGCTAATTGGCGCTCCGGCTACAATGAATGCGTAGCCGGTATACGATTTTCTATCAACAGCATCCGAACTCCAGTCCGCGTCAACAACGCCGAATACTGGTAATCTTGTCTTTTCATACATCAACCCAAGATCACTCGTACCTCTCAAATATCGCAACACTCTTTTCGCTGCTTTCCAGTGCTCTCCATTGTAATTTGTATTAAACTGACTCAAAAAATTTACGGCATACGCGATATCGGGCCTTGTTGAAACTGCCAAAAACATTAATGAACCGATCAAGCTCTGATATGGATATTGATCCATCGTACTCTCATTCGCGCGTTCTGGTTTTACTAGCTTGTCGCTTAGATCTATGGGTGTAAGAGCCGGCTTACAATCACTCATTCCAAAACGTTCTAGCACCTCTTCTGTATACATCGTTTGTTTGAGATATACCCTGTGTTGTTTATCGCGAGAGAATTCGATGCCTAGGCTTTAGCATACGTAAGTCCTTCATTTCAAATTCGTTTGACAGCTCACGATTGATATCACACAACCACACGTCATCATTCGTAGCGAAAATCATATCATCAACGTAGATCGCGGTTAGAATTATTTGCTAATTTCTTCGCGCCATAAACACACACGAATCTTGTGGCAACGTTTCGAACCCTAATTCCTCTAGCTTTTTAACTAATTTTTTATGCCATTGCAGTCCTGATTGACGCAACCCATATAGCGACTTCTTTAGCACGCACACATTGTCTTTCTTCGAACTTAACTCTCAGTGCCAGCGCTTAGCCGTTTCACTTATCGTCTTGTCACGGATAATTTCATCACCTAAGCCTATTTTCTCATCTGCGATTATTTTATTTAACACTTCGGGTAGATGATCGGGCACCCCCATAAACACTTTCTCTTCAAGTTCGTCGTTCAGATACGCGGTGACAACGTCCATCTGATGCATTTTCAGTCCCAGTTCCGCTGAGACCGCCGACAATAGCCTGATCGATGTTGATCTCACTACCGGGGAATACGTCTCGTGAAAGTCCTCTCCTGGACGTTGCGAGCATCCCTTGGCTATCAGCCTGACGTTCTTCCGTTCTTGTCCACCAGTATTTTTTGTAGTAAATACCAAGCGGCTTCCAATTACCTTTCGGTCGTTGGGTCTCGTCGTTATCTCCCACGTATTGCTTTTGATTTGTGCTAAGTACTCGTCTTCCATAGCCCCTTTCCATGCATCTGCGTCGTTTATCTGTCTCGCTTCATCCCATGTACTCGGTTCTGCTGTCGTGTAATTCGCGACAAATACGTCATCGGATCCCGATGCTGTTTGTGTCTCTGTCACTCCCTCGTTTTCCTCGCTACTATCCTCGCTGTCGCTTACCTCTACCGTGGCCGGGCTATACACCTTTCGCGGTCTCCGCACCAATCCGCTACGCACCAGCTTCGGGCGGCCCCTTCCCCTCTTCGCTGGCCCCACGAGCTCATCCCATCTAATCGTTCCGTCTCTCTTCCTCTTGAGTAAAGGTGTGCTGCGTATCTCCTCTGGTACTTCGGTCTCGTTGTCTCTCTCGATGACTTTTGCTCTGGATACTGCCCCTCTTCGTGCTCGCAGAGGTATCTTACGCGATTCTTCACTTTCATCATGTTCTTCGTGACGTACACCCGGAATGCTTATATCCACGGTGACTTTGCTATCACCGATATTCTCTTCTTCATTGAGTATTTCCTTGTATTCATGTCTAAACGCCTACTTCGCCATAAATTTTACATCGCGACTCACGACTAACTTTTTGTTCTTGGGATTATGAACTCGATACGCCTTTGATACCAAGTCATACCCCACGAAAATTCCCTCTTCGGCGCGCGAGTCAAATTTTCCCTTGTTCGCGGTTTTATCTTTAAAAAACACCTTCGATCCGAACACCTGCATATAGCTGACTGTGGGGGTCTTCCCCTTCCACACTTTAAACGGTATCTGTCCATTTAAGGCTGACGTTGGGCACCGATTACGTATGTAACATGCGGTGCTAATCGCCTCAGCCCAGAATGCTGGCGGACACCCAGCTTGACGCATCATGCATCGTGCCATCTCAACTAACGTCCGGTTTTTCCTTTCAGCGATTCCATTTTGCTGGGGTGTATGTGGTACAGTTAGTCTTCGTTTAATCCCGTTAACTTTCAGAAACGAATCGAACTCGTTATTTACATACTCGCGCCCATTATCCGATTGCAAAGTCTTAATCTTTTTCCCGGTGAAGTTTTCAACTTCCGCTTTGTAATCCTTGAACACACCGAAGATATCACTTTTGCTCTTCACAAAAAATACATCGCAACACTGTGACTTATCGTCTATGAATGTTACGAAATATCGTTTCCCGGAGAATGAGTTGTGTCGCATCGGACCGCACACGTCCGTATGTACAATCTCCAGTACATCTTTTGTACGGTCTACACTGCCTTTTGCAAAAGGCTTGCAAGTCAGTTTCTCACTGACACAAATCTCGCTACTGACAATTTTTCATCGCTTTTAATGTTCAGCCCGTGCACTAGCCCACAGTTGGCCAATGCCTTTAGATCACGTTCATTTAAGTGCCCCAATCGGTCGTGCCAATCATCGATAGGTTTTCTCAATACTTCAACGTTGTTTACATTATTTTGACACAATCTTACGTGGTACAAATTACCTACTCGATCCGCACGTAAATGAACTTTATCTTGTTCGTCGATCACTACTGCGCCGTCCTTCCGGAACCGCACTTCGAATCCGCGATCAATTATTTTCGATACCGAGAACAAATTTGTGCGTAAGTCCGAAACATAGTATACCTTCTCAACGTCAATTTGACGCTCTTCGTTGCCGGTGACCACTGCAAAGCTAACTTTCCCTATCCCGTTTATCTGAGTGCTTTTATTGTTTGCCAGATTCACTTCACTTCGCATCGTGGTAAAGTCCTGCTTAAACAGGCTCTTTTCGTTGCACATATGCCCCGTACTTCCACTGTCAATGCACCACACCGATGCACTTTCTTGAATGGTCATCGCCTCTTCGGCAGTGGTTGCCAAAAATGTTGAATTCTCTCGGCTCCTCCGTTCTGTGTCCTCATCTTGATTCACGACAAAGTGCGCGACAAGCAGAAGCTTGTCGCGCACTTTGTCGTGCCTTCTTATCCATTTTGGTTTTACATTCCCTTGCGAAATGACCAGGTTTGCCGCACCGGTAGCATTTGGGTTTATGCCTACTCTTCTGACCTTGGTCTTCGTTTTTATCCTTATTTTCATTCCCCTTTCTTTGGGGACGCGGGTTAAACCGTTTGACGTACATTGCGCCTTGTTCTGAGCCTTTGGATTTCCTTCCTTCGTAGTCCTCGATAATCTTGACCTTCAGTACTTCTGTCGATGGCAGATCATCACGCGATTCCATTGCAGTTCGAAACATCGAGAAGGAATCCGGCAGACTGGACAACAGTAAAATGGCGAGTAACTCGTCTATCACCACCAACCCAATTTCTTTGAGTTTCTTTAACGCGTCGAAGAATTCCGCAACGTGTTTCCGTAGGTCGTCATCCTCCTGCATGCGCGATAATACCAACTTCTTCAGCAACGACGCTTTTCGCGCTGGTCCACTCGATTGGTACAACGATTTTAGTTTTTCCCAGATTTCTTTCGAGGTCTCCAGGCCATCCAGCGCTATCAACTCACTCGGACTAACCGCCAACAATATATCCGATTCGGCTTTTCCATCTAATTTATTCCATTCCGCGAACTTCGGATCCGTAGCTCCTGGCTTGGGTATCGCTCCCGACACATATTCCCGTAGGTCATTTTTCTTCAAATTAGCCCTCATGTGAATTTTCCAAGTATCGTAATTTTCGCCGGTAAGCTGATCTATCTTAATGGTAGTCGTCATCTCCTCGAATCCACTACACCACGTGTGCCAGGGCGGTCGTCCCACCAAATCACTCTTAATGATTTTCACTTGCAATTTAAACTATGTTCCCGATCCCGACTTACTTTTTGTGTCTGGGCCCATAACCTGTTTGAAATAAATAACCCAGTGGACACAAATAGTATTAGAAGTATAGTTTATTATAAGACAAAAGGTGATATAAAAGTAGCAGAGCGTGGTTTGAGAACAACTCGTCCGTGTGACGGACAGATCGAGACTGCCGACAAAGTCGCGATACCGAAATTTTCAAAACAGAAGAGTCGATGACTCATTGCTGGCTACAGTATAGCATCGTACCTCGCAGCTCACAGTCTTCGCTATCCTCAACAAAATTACTAATCTTATAAAATCCCGTCTGTGCGAAAGATAGGATCCCGTCTGTGCGAAGCTACCATCCCGTCTGTGCGAACTAGGATCCCGTCTGTGCGAAAAATCTGTGCGAAAAACAACTGAATTTTTTGAAATATTTCAGACAAGTTTCGAGACATAAATCACGATATCAGTGTACATCATAAAGGTACGAAGGTCGTTTTAGTCTCAAACGAAATATTTTTTGATGCAGTATCTTATTATACCTAAAAAAATCTTCAAAGCGCTATCATTTGATCAATATAACATATTAACCTCGAAAAATAGTGACTAAAACGAGTTGCTTCGAGCAAAAGATACTGCGACAGCGTCTTGTAAAATGTACTTGTCTCAAGACGCTACCGCGTCTCTTGATATATATAAATACATATGTATATAGACGCTATGTCTACTCCCAGGCACATAACGTATACTGAGCAAAGGTCGG